>CAXKVX010002476.1:0-107751 GCA_964058865.1 Eleocharis quinqueflora
CCAATTGCTTTCATAATATTTTTTATAATTAACATAATCAAATAGTTATTAAAATAAATATAACAAATTCATCAACTAAATATATAACTAATACTCATTCGATGACATTGTAAAAAATTCGAAAAATGTAAAATTTGGTCTGTAAGTAGATTTTAGTATATAAAACATTTTCAACGGTCCGAATCGTTCATTTGTACTTTATATCTCAATTTGAGTCAGAAACTCGCACCTTAATTATCCGACAGACTTAATCAATTAATCCGATCAAACTACAATTCGATCCGCTCGAGTCCAAAACACGCACCTTAATTACCCGCAACCCACTATTACCCGAACCAGAATAATCTGATACATATGTCAACCTATACCATGATTGATTCGAAATTCGATAAAAATCTGAACCTACACGATCCGAGTCATATGGTTATCCAAACCCGTAAGTACACCGAATCTGAAATTAATTGATCCGAAGTAATTTTAATTTGACGCTGAACTGAATTAAAAAATGATCCGAATCTAATATTATCCGATAATCGACCGTCCGATTTACAAGGTCTACATATCGCATGAAAAAAAAATAGCGGCGCAAAAGTATCTGAAATATGTAGCTCATGCTCATCTAGTCATCTTTATCTCTTCAGTATTAGACTTAGTAGTGAAGTCAAATCAACTTTTTCTCCATTAATGAGCGTTCCCTTCACGAGCCAGTGAAGTACCAAATTTGTCAACGTAACTGCGACATGCGTGTGAATTTCTTGCTCGTGTGAAAATGATTATATGATATGATGATATGAGGGATTTTCTCTGTTTCTAAATATGAGATCATATTTTTATTCAACCATCAATAGAAAATAGTACATCTGACAGAAAAACAAAACTATAAAAATGTCAGGATTTCAGGTTTGGACCTGCCTGTTACGGCATTAAGCAATCTATCTTGCAAAAAGCGAGAGCTGACTTTGCTTTGTATTTTCATTATTGAAAAAAGGAAGAAGTTCACGTATAATTCCTTAAAAATCAAATTACGTATTTTTTTCAAGAATTTCTAATATCTATTTATCCTTCAAATATATTAAAAACTCTCATATTCATCTAATTCATTATGAATGAAATCAAAATTAACTCATATAAATATCCATTATACTCTTATTATGAAGGTAATTTTGCCTTTTCAAGTTAAATTCTTCGAATGACAGAGCAAATGGGTGAAAAATTTGTTCAAATCCCAAAAGGCAGCTTGCACTAAACTTTAAATATACGGCTCGCACTAAACATATATTCTGTCGTTTAATGAAAAAAAGTTACCTTTCAATTTCAATTACAAGTGGAACCATTTTCTCGAAACTTTAATTACACTATGAAAAGCCTATTATGCTAACAAAATCCCACCTAAGATCAGTCTTTTGGAAGTATTTTGAGCCATCATGTCAGAGGCAAAAAGAGGATAAAGCATTAGGGATTGATGCTTCCAATAGAAGATGATTGTTCCAAGAGACAGCAATGTTCTTCCAACCGAAAAGAACTTCACACCAGTATAAGAAAGATTTATCTAAAATTCTACAGCGATCCTCCATGAAGAAGTGGTAAATATAACAGAATTGTGATTGTAAGTTTCCCCAGAAAGAGAGAAGCTCACACTGTAATAACGGTTTATGCAGAACAGAATACTATAAAAGCAGAATTTGAGAGCAATATCTTAACAGTTACTATAGTTGAGATGATATTAGGTATGGCATTACATATATGTCACATATCTAACAATATTCTACGCCGATTAGAGGCACATCAATATACTATATATGTGTCCCAGGGTATAAGCACAATACCTAATAAAATAACAAAATAACGCCAAAAATAAAATCCAAAAATATACTATGCAGGGAGGAGACCTCTTGTGCCAAATATTTAGTAGACCATCAACTCCGCTGCACAACAACACAAACTGGTACCTTGCTGTATGAAGTATATCTTCAACACATCCAGTTAATACCAATTTCCTAGCCCCGCCTCTCGCTGAAATGGATCAGTATGATTCAATGAACCAATACTGAAACCTGATCCGAACCTCATGTCTTGGCCGTTAACCTGACCAACTTGCAAGGCTATTGGCTCCTGCATGAAGAACTGTGGTGGTTGTTGCATGAAGGTATTAGCCGCCTCAAAAGCACCACCAAAGTTTTCTTCCATCTGAGATCTCGCCTGGTCGGAATTTGGTTGGGTATGGTTTGCTACGTCCAACCCATTGATAGAACCAATATTGCTGTCATACAGTTCCATCAACTCGGAAATGGAGCGCTCAATACCAAAATCTTGCACACTGATCGGATTCAAACTCGAGCCCATTGGACTCTGCATCAACTGATCGGCATTGTATGGAGCAGAAAACAAACTCGGTTTGTTCTCTGTTTTCTGAGTGAGAGAAATGTTGTGCTTGCAACTAAACTGGTGAGAATTCCTGGCATTTCGGTCCACAAATCCAAAAGATACATTGTTATGCGGGCATTGCATATTCTCACAAGTATAGACTCGGTTGTTAGACCCCAAATCCTGTTCAACAAGACCCCTCTTCTGTATGAACTCCATTTCACTCTCTTCCTTCAGAGGGGCATTTTGGACATACGAATCATTGTCACTTCTCTCTTCAACTCCTTCTACATCATACTCACTTGAAGTGCTATGAAATGACATAGCTCCATACCCACTTGCCTCCATGTGAACTTGGGGGAGACAAGTACCAGGGTGTAACTTCATATAATCCTCTTCCTCCTGTCTTAAAACAGCTAACCAGGTGGCACTCTCTTTGGCCGTCATTTTGTCTTGTAAGCATTTACTCTGTCTGATGAGCCGCCTTATCTTCTCTATATCAGGTGACATGTGCTTAATGACCGAGGTCAAAACACTAACCTTCCAAGCCTTCTTCAAATCATGCGGTTTTTTGTAAGGCGGTGGTCCTTGATCCTTGGGGATGCCCAATTTCTCCCACCACTCTTCCTTGCCACTTGGCCACCATGGAGGCGGGACCCCTTTCTCTAAAGGAAATCGCCTCTGTGGTGGATCACAGTGTTGCATTAATGCTGACAGAAGAGACCCTAGGGTGGTATCCTGTAATTCGAGTAGAGAGTGAAGGCCCACAGCATGCCCTGCACTAACTTCAGTCATAGATCCTGGGACCACGTGGTCAGACTGGTACTTGGCAATTGCAGCTGGCCCATTTCGGTCAAATCGCACCTTTTCCTTCCACCAGGCACGAAGATTGTCTGATGCACCACTGACAGGTTTCCCCTTTTCTGGAATTATACCTGTTAATATAAATTTCAATTAGTGCCATGAAATTCTAACAAGATACTGCAACATAAAAAGTCTCTCTTCCACAATCTAAAAAGAAATTGTGTCATACAAAATTTAGTACAAAAGTACAGCAAATTTCCTTTCTTATTAACAAAAAAGAACTCTTCTAGCTCTTTTGTCCTGTGAATATATCTTCTTAATTCTGTTGTACCAAAATTTCTTAACTATATCTTCCTCAATTGGTCCAGTAAGGGTAGTACATCAGAACTTCAACATGTGTACTTTAACAACTCACTTTGAAAAATTAACTATTTTTACCCTGAGATAAAATAAAAAATTACCATAAACAAATCCTTGCGCATTGCAAACCTCCATCATCTTAAGCATGTATTTCAATATCCCATCTTGGGCACGCGACATCTTCTTCCGCCTCGCTTGCTCCTGCGCCTGACGCTGCTTTACCATGTCGACACCACCAGGGCCAGTCACATCCTTGCTCTTGGTCATTTGCTTTTCTTTCAGCCTCTTCAGCCTCATCCGATCCCGCCACATCCGCCTCTCCAGTTCCTCTATGTCGACCTCATCATCCCACTCATCTTCAACTGGCTCAGCCCCACCAGGACAGTTGTCAGAGGCAGGGTCCACTAGATCACCTTCCCCAGAGAAGAAGGCATCATAGTCTGAGGTTTTTTCATGCATGAATTGCGAGAGAGTGTGGGGCCCGGAAAAGCCCACGCCATCGATTAGTATCCCACCCATCATCACTAAGTTTGTAGAAGGAATTTTCTCTATAAGGATAGGGTTGATAGAGATTTTTGTATTCTGAAAGAAAACACAGATTTGTAAGAGGGATTGGAAATTAAATTGTGCATTAATTACTAACAAGTGAAAGAATAAAATTGATTTATCTAAGTGCAAGAGAATAGTTAATGCAAAGAATTGGGTTCCCATAAAGTATTTAAAGAGAATAAATTGCTCATCTGTTCATACATGAACAATATAAAGAATCACCTTGGACGAGTAATAAGAAAAGAGTAAATTAAGATTACGCAAGAATGGATCCTCAGTTCTTCACAAGTTTCCACAAACATTTAAGTGGACGCAAGATGTACAAGGGAAATTTCAAATTAGATTTAATATATACTTGGAAGTACCTAACCACAGAAACTTTTTTCGCAAAATTTATATGCTTATAATTTGAATTTTTTTCAAATATTTTCCTCATTCTGCCTCTGAAATTTTTTTTATAGATCTTTACTCTCTGACTAGAATATCTGCAACTGACACAAGACATATTTGTACAACATATGGATCAGACTATGAGCTACCTAATACGTAATACCTGATAAATAATATGGACTAACCAAAATAAACTCCAATCTAATTACCGTAAGGAGGAAACACTGAATATGAATTATTCTTTCATTAGAAATTAAGAATAGCTCTAACAAATTTTGGCTTTGATAGTATTGAACTTAAAAAAACTCTTAAACACTTCAATAAAACAGCTAAAGTGATCTTCATCTACTATTGAAGTATTTATCCCAATTCTTCAAGAGCTCAAATTAAGATATGATCCAGAAAGGAATTCTAAATTTTGTCATATTTACCCATTAATCAACTCTACAAAGGAGGACTCTATGAGGAAAAAAATATTAAAGGAGAACTCTAAAAAGAAGAACTGAATTACCAAATCAATTACTCATATTGATATCCTTCAATTTTCTTCTTCTCAATAACCCAAAAAATGTTGACCTCACATACTATGCCTGATATGAGGCATATCCAAAACAACTAAGTCGGTAAAACTACAATCAAATACCTAACTCCTTAAAAGACAATACCAAGCTGAAGTTGATCAACCAAAATCAAGCATACCTTGATCTAATTACAGAAAATCTAAATTACAACCTCAGAAGCAATAAAAATTAAACAGCTTAAGAACTATACTTAATCAGAAAGGCGCTAATCCCAACAACAACCTCCAAAAATCACAGATTAAATCTAAATCAAAAGGAAAAAAAAGAGACGCCGCTTTTTACAGAGGAGAAAGGAAAAAGAGATCGCACCTTTATCTTCTCTTTGTTGCGCCTAGAAAGTCAACTACGATTCATTTAGCTTCTTCCTTTGAAGAGAAACTACAACACCAGAAAGTAAGAAGAGAGATTTGAGAGGCGGTGATTCGCTTCCTTTATCTCTCTCTTTGTTTCTCTCTTTCTATACCTCTCCGTCTCCCCCTCTAATTTCACTGTTTTCTAGCACCACAGATGTATCCACTTGACAATTTATTTTTCTTTGATTTTTGTTCTGGGGTTGAGTGCACGTGACAGGGATGGCGTGAGTGGGGTTTGCGACTTTGCGCCAGTGAGAGGTAAAAACAGAGAGCCACAGAAACAATTTGAGAAATATAATTAACGATTAATTTAAACAATATATTATTAAAAAATAAGGTAACAGACTAACAGTGCTCGAAAGCAGCGTTGTTAATTGTTATTATCAATCAATTTACCTGCAGGCTTTCAAAGGGAGCGAACGGTAATAAAATATTAAATATTGTCGTCACCGTCGGTTGAAAAAAACCTTCGTGGACTTGGTGCATCCAAACACGATATTTTGATTGTACCGTATAAAAACAAATAACAATTTCTAGGACTTTCGCGCCACAATCGGACATCATTATTTATTTTTTTATTTATATTATTATGGATTGATTGTAATAGAATTTTATTTGATTTTTCATAAAATAATGTAGATTTAATTTTCATGTTATGTGATTTGATGATAAAATTTCTAATAATTTGAATCATTTATATATGTATGTAATGTATAAAGTACATCCATTCACATTTTTAAAATATATCATTTTTTAGTTGTTATAATTATCGTGCAAAATTGTTGTCATAAAATTCACAAATTTCATTTGCTTGATTGAAGCAAACTGATTTTTGATATTGCTATTGGTTTTGTTGAAAAAATATTTAAACATCTTAACTATTTGAAACATGTGCTAGACAAAAGAATAAACAATTGCAAGCTACGGATAGAAACACAAAATACTATATCACTAACAGAACAAACAAATTCACACATAAATGTAGAATAAATTGATACGAGAACACAACTCGTTGATTTTTGTGAAGAAAAAATGTCATGAAATAGACACTACTCGTTTGATTCCACGTAAATCACAATGTCCAAAAAAAAACCACATCAAACAACATGACACTACTATTTATGACCAAAGTCATATATACACATCCTAAAATGTTATATTTTGTATAGGCGAAAATTTGAATACTTCAAAAGATGAGTCCACTGAATACTCTAATATATCTGGATCATTCAGTTTGTCAAAATTGGTGAAAATTAATTCACTTTAATTTTTGCTTTGTTTTCTAAGAAGAAACTTTTCACTAATCTCGATGAATTGAACGACTCAGATGAACTAGAGTACTAAATGTATCCATTTTTTGAAGTATTCAAGTTTTTTACTTTTATATATTTAGTAGAAACTTTCTTATTTAGTTTAAGTTGTTACTTGACTAAAGTGACCACATCAAATTATCACACATCTTAGATGTTAATTTTTAAGATTTTGGATGAAATTAATATAATGTATTTCTTATGGCACCTTTCAGTATATGAAATCTCTGCTATAATAAAATAGTTCAATTGACGGTCGCTGCAATTTCTAAAAGAAAATCTCTACTCTATCACAAACATTCAAAATTCATGTCTTTTGAAAAATAAAATTTTTAAATGAGGTTATTTACTCTAAAAAACAATTTATTTTGATCAAATTGTATTTTGTTGCAATATTACAATTGTAAAAATAAATAATTTTATATTTTGTTAAAAAGCTTTTCGAACCATGACTAACTTCACCGGTACTACAAAAATAAAAAATAATATAAATACGCGAATTATAGATGATCATGTCAGTACATTTTTCCATTTCGAATGGTAAAAGTAAATTTAGTTTTTTTATTCATTGTCCGTAAGTTTACAACACACAAACACATACAAACAAAAAAATTAATTTGAAAATCTCCTTCTAAATGTAGCTCCTAACAAAATTTGAACTTAAGACCTCCCATAAAAATTTTATGCCAGGACTTAACAAGTAAATTTAAATACCTAGGATATTCACAAAATTTAGTCTAACGAAGGCCATTTAATCCCATTAAATGATAAATAGTGTCACCATAGACCGGGTGTATTCACCGTTTATGAGGGAGACCGGAGAAAGCCAATGATACGCGTCTGAACGTGCGCGCCATGGGAAAGGAGCCGACTTCCCGTTCCCGGAGGGTGCCTTTTGATGGACATTTATGACCCCATATGAAATTACAATTTAACCCCCTTCCCGAATTAGTGTATTTTTTTTTTTTTTTTTTGAAATAGAGTAGTCTCAAGATGAGGCCCCGGCTTCCATTAAACAAAACAGAAGCAATTACAAAAATGTTTCTAAGCACATGACCATGTGCTGTATGATAAAAGTAAAAATTGAAAAGAGCTAAAACATTCTAAAAGTTTAAAAAACTGAGACTCTTCTATTTGGTATGCTGAACACAGTTAACATAACCAAACTTTTACTTATTAACTCCCAACAGCTCTATAGCAACTAGAACTGAAAAACACCAAAAGACATTATGTGAATGTATACTGATACCTAGTCAATCACCCAATAAATCTTCATCTTCACTAACAACTTGCTCTTGATCATCTTGAGTCACTTGGGTAATAATGTCACTAACTCCACCTTGAATATTAGCTAAATTTCTCATATCTTGGAACTTTTGTGCCCATTTGAAAGAGGCACATGTCCAAAATTTAAACAAATTAAATGCATTCCAAAATATGAAGTCAGGGTTTTTAATCCTTGATTGTTGAAATATAATAGAATTCCTCTCTGTCCATACCACCCAAATAAACACAGCTAAAAGCGTGCCCTAATACTTCCTTTCAATTGAATTCATTTTTAAGATTGATAACCATAATTCATGTAGAGATGATTCGAAGTTAAAATAATTTGGACTCATACAACAGTTTGTTATGTTAGACCAAAACAATTTACAGAAACCACATTGTAAAAATAAGTGATCCACAGATTCGTATTCATTACAGAACACACATTTACCATCAGTATTACATCCTCTAATTAATAAATTGTCTCTAGTCAGTATTTTATTATTTAGACTTAACCATAAAAATAATTTATATTTTAAGGGAATTTTAAGTAACCAAACCGAATGAGATAAATTGACCCTTATACCTCCAAAATTTAGAAAAGAGTAACAAGATTTAACTGAATAATAACCAAATGGTTCCAAGGACCATCTGGATGTATCTGGCACTTGAGTTAGATTTATATTTTGTAAAATAATAAGCAAATTGTTTTTTTGAATTCTCATGTCTTTGGATACACCTATTGTCAAATGCAATTTAAAATTACAATTATTATGAACATGTGCTATACTAAATATATCATTGTGTACTTTTTGATATACTAATGGAAATTGCAATTTTAATGGTAAATTCTGATACCAAATATCATTCCAAAAGTTTGTATTTAGACCATCTCCAACTATTTTAACATTATTTATTTGAATGAATTTATATGTGTTATTAACTCCTTTCCAGAATGGAGATGCAGCTACAGTAAATTTTCCATATTTGATTTGAATTATGACTTTCCAAAGACCAGAATGAGGTCCATGTGTGTATAACCATGCCCATTTAGCAATTAGGGCAGTGTTCATATTTTCTAAATTAATTATACCCCATTCGCCTTGGTCTTTACTTCTACAAATCCTTTTCCAATTAACTAAATGTACTTTCTTTTTTTTAGCATCTACTCCAGACCATAAATTTTTTTTCCTAACTTTATCTAGCTCTTTAACCACCCATTTAGGAATTTTAAAAATTGAGATATAATATGTAGATAAGGAAGATAATACTGAGTTAACTAGAATCAGTCTCCCTGCCAAAGACAGAAGCTTGCCTTTCCATATTGGTAGTTTTCTTTTAAATTTATCAATGAGTTTGAGCCAATCACTCTTGGAAGGTCTTTTCCAGTGCAATGAAAGACCTAAATATTTAATTGGAAGTTTATCTAATTTACATTTTAACATTGAGGCATAAAAATTAGCTATGTGTTCCTGCAAATTTAAAGGAATTATTGCAGTTTTCTCATAATTAATTTTAAGACCAGTTAGGCCTTCAAATCCTATAAGTGTCCACTTAATCTTTTCAACCATATTAATTTCTGCTTTAATAAATAAAAGTGTGTCATCAGCGTATTGTAAATTAATAATTTTCCTGTTATTAACATATGGTCCTAAACCTTCATAATATTTCTTATCTATACCCCTTTGTAAAATTTTGTTTAATGTATCCACAGCTGATATAAACAGAGAAGGCGACAAGGGGTCACCTTGTCTAACCCCTCTCTTACACTCAAAATAACCCCCTACTTTTTCATTTACTAATATAGCACTATGTCCTTTATGTAGTAGTTGTTTAATCCATGTAATCCAAAATTTACTAAACCCCCTTTGCCTTAGTACTTCAAATAAATACTCCCAATTTAATGTATCAAATGCCTTTTCAAAATCTAGTTTTAATAGTAACCCTTCTTCTTTAGTTTTATGGACTGAGTCAAGTAATTCATGAGCTGTAATCACACTCTCAAGAATAGTCCTCCCTTTTAGAAAAGCAGTTTGATTATTCCCAATCAATCTATTCAAAACTGGATAGAGTCTATTGGTTAGGACTTTTGTGAATATTTTATAAACACAATTGAGAAGACTAATGGGTCTATACTCAGTAATTGATGATGATTCTTTAATTTTAGGTATTAAGACTATAATTGCTCTATTAATTTTATCAATATCCAATTTATGAGTATAGAAGTCCTGGAACATACTGAATAATTCATACTTAATAAGGTCCCAAATTTTTTGATAAAACAGCATACTAAACCCATCAGGGCCAGCTGCTTTGCTAGGATCCATTTGAAATACTGCTATTTCTATTTCAGATAAAGTAAAAGGTTCTGTAAGAGATAAGTTTTCACTTGTTGTTACCTTGTCATTGAAATCCCATAAGTCTTCTGATAAACTAGACCATGTCTCACCAGAACAACCCATAATATTTCTAAAATGAAAAAGCTTTGTTTTGAATATCATTCTCATCTGTAATGAGATTCCTATCAACCATTAAAGAGTTAATTTTATTATATTGATGATTGAAAAAAAGAGGTGTTAGCATCTCCTTCATTTAACCATTTTACTCTAGATCTTTGTTTCCAATACATAGTTTCATTTTTGTGAATATCCAGTAATTCAGTTTTTACAGAAATTATTTCCTGTATTTCATCCAAGTTATATTCTCTATCTTCTGCAATTAGTTCATATTCTTTTAATTGTTGTATAATATGTTCTTTCTTATCCTTAGTTTGCCTTTTCAAATTAGCATTCCATCCTCTTAACTTTTGTCTTAAACTATCTAGTTTTAATTTCCAAACTTTAGCTTTGTTATGATACCCTAATTGCATATGAGACCATCTTTCATGTACTATTTCCGAAAATTCTTCATACTGGAACCAATGAGATTCAAATCTAAATTGATAATTACAAAAATTAGATTTTTGACCAAATTCCAAAACTATGGGATTATGATCCGAAACTTGTTTAACTAAAGCAACTGTTTTAATACATGGGAAAATTTTATGCCATTCCTCATTAGCTACATATCTGTCCAAACAGGCATGTTGTGAACTATTAATACCCCTAGACCATGTGTACTTTCTATTGGTACATTTGAAATCTGTCATATTGTAATCCTCAATCCACATATTAAATTTGTTCATGTTAATGTTATCAAAAGAAACTCCTTTTTTCATTTCTATATCTAATTATATTGAAATCACCACCTAATAACCAAGGACCATTCCACAATTTACCTAAAAAGTATAATTCCTGCCAAAATTGTTGTTTAATATTGATTGTTGATGGTCCATAAATAGAGGAGCATGCCCATACACTATTAGTTTGTTTGCAAAATAAAATTGCAGTGAAAGAAAAATTTCCTTTAATCCAATTTCTAATTGTGAAAAAATCTTCATTAATACCAAACAAAATACCCCCTTTTGAACCGTTGGCAGGAAGAAAATGCCAAGAGTGTTTAAAACTAAGATTTTTAAGCTCTCTATATGTAAAGTTGTCCTTTTTAGTTTCTTGGATACAAACAATTTCAAAGTTTTCTTTATGAATTAATTCCTTTAGAATATTCCTTTTTTCAGCTAAACCAAGGCCTCTTATATTCCAATTTAAAATTTTCACGAATTAAACCTTGATTTACCCATATCATTTGCAATCCATTCTTTGCTATTCTGATGACAACAGTTTATTAACTCATATAAAACTTCTACCATTTTTTCTTTTTCTTGCACCCTCATATCAGTTATTAAGTCACTTGGTGATATATTAGATTGTGAAATAACAAAACCTAGCTCAGAGAAGAGAGTACCAATCTCCTCATCTGAGATAGTAAAATACAGAGGTTTTTTACCAAGAGAAGTGAGCAGCTCTCTTCGCTTTGCATCCTTTCTCTTAAGGTCAGCTCCTGATGGGGGCCTCTTGGCTGTAACAGCAAATGGGATCAATCTTGCATTCTTGACAGGAACAGCCAACATCTTGTCACTGAGGGTACCACTTGACTCCCCTCTGCTATGGTAGTCTTGCTCCTTTTTCTTCTGAATAGCTTTGATCTTCTGTAATTCCTTTCTAAGGAGTTTATTTTCAGTAATGGCTAAAGCCATTGGGTCAGAATCATCTTCAAGCTCAAGAATGCCCTTATCTTTTTGAACCAGCTTTGATCTAGGAGTATTATTTTTCTGGGTGCAGACATGGACATAAGAATTGACTTTGCTATTATACTGGTCATGAGTTGCCTTAGGATAAGTGGGTAAGAAGGGAGGTATACCAGTAATCTCAGGGTTATGCATAAAGATATTGTTTCCTTGAATAGAATTTAGGGTATTTGGAATACTTGCTATGTGGTCATTATGATTGGAAATGAAATTAGTTGTCTGAGAGAGATTTTGCGAGAAATGTGGGGTATATCCACCATATCTAGCTATTTTATCCTTAGCTTTAATTTGCAATTTAAATTTGTCAATAGCAGCAACAACATCTTGAGATCCCCATTTCAACAAGGGCTCAGACCCTTCTGATTCAATTTCCACTCTGATTTTCAGCAGCTCCTGTTTAGATTTAGGCCTATTAATAGCTACCCACAAATGAGCTGGTATGAGGTCTTTATCAGCTACTTCAATTTGAATCCTAACCCATCTAAGGTCTTCCCCACTGAATGAGTTTTGATCCCTATCAATCAGATTTCCAAATACTGCCACAATGGAATCAAGGGTATGGATGTCCCTCATGTCGTAGGGAATATTATGTAATCTAATCCAACATTGCAATGGTTGAATAGAAGGAAATAATTCCGAGAAATCAGTTGAAATGGGAAGAGAGAAAGGACCTAGATTACACACACCAGATTCAGAGATTTTTCTCACCCAACTAGCCGGACCCTCAATTAGAAATCTGTTACCTTTAATCCATTTAACAGCCCAATAACCCGAATCCGGGTATGAAATCTGGAGAGCAGCAACGATTTCAGGAAATTCAATACCTACTGGAGCTTGAACAATGAAGCAATTTTTTAGCTCAGCATTCACTCGATTAAACTCCGGACCCCCTAGTGAAATTTGATGAATCATCGAATTTGCCATAGTTGGAGGTTTTTCGTGGTATAGGGTCAGAGGTGAGACAAGGCCCCGAAATTCATAGGGAGGAGATGGAATGTTAAGCTTTGGATTCTGAGGAGAAGAAACACTAGTTTTAGAAGAACAAGCATGAGCTTTATGCCCCGTTCTTTTGCATCTGAAACAAATGAGAGAGTTTCGGCAAGAAGCTGCTAGATGGCCTTTTTCCCCACATCGGAAACATCGAGATTTAGAAAGCATTGATCTATGGCCAGGATAACTTGAACTGTTAATACTTATGTTGCTCCGCGGGACATTTAGGTGACCAAAGCGGTTACTTTGTCGGTAGTTAGCTTTAGGTGGACTCCAGTGCTTAGATTTCTCTCCATTAGAGACAACAATATTCCTCTTTTTAGGGAGGGTTCTGCTTCCAGCTAATCCACCGCTTGCACGAATCTTGACATTATCTTGAAACTTTGAAGACTGTTGTTTTTTTGCTAATGTTGACCTATCTCCCTTCCGATGATCATCCTCTTTGATACCAGAACCATTCTTGGAGCTTGACTGAACTATTTCTGCATACGATGGTTTCACAGTACCATATTTCTCAATTAAATTGAGACAGTAAGCTCTCGATTTCACCGGAATTGGGTTCCTCGAAGAATTTAGCATAGGCGCAGGAGGAGCAAAGGAGACACTGCCATGAAATTTTTTGAATGTAGATGAAGGATCACTACCATGAGAATTCGTGTTGGAATATGTGGGAACATTACCATGAGACTTCTTGCTGAGATCCTGATCAGGTTGATTCTTGTTAGTAGTTGAGGGAAATTTGATGGAGAAGGAGGTGGAGGAATCGAGGAAGAAAGAGCAATTTTTTTGCCAAAGAGCCATTTTTTACTAGCTCTTTAACAAAAACTTCAATTAGTGTATTGTTTAACCCACAAAATTTTTACGGAGGAGGTCCAAAATTCAGGCCTCAAACATAGATTAGCTTAGAGAAAATTTTCAGATTTTTTTTTTTTTTGTGGGTGTGTTATAAATCTGCAAATAATGAATAAAAAAAACTAATTTTCTTTCTAAGTCTGTATATAAGTTAGGGATTTGACAAAATTCGATCAGGCTCGAGAAATTCGAGTTCGCGATCCGGCCCGATCCGAGGCACAACTCGTGCGGATCCGTTAAAAAAACAAGGGTCAAAGACGGATTGCGGTCAAACTTTTTTGGAAAAACTCAACTCAAATCAGTGCAAAACTCGTCCAAAACCTGTCCCAAACCCGTCGAAACTTGCTGAAACCCGCCGAAATCAGCCAAAACTCGCTCAAATCCGTGCAAAATCCATCTCAACCCGAAAATAATGGAGAATAACTCGTTAAATTAAAAAATTCAAAAAAAAACCGTCCAACTCGTCAACCCAACCCGAACAAAATTTGAAGACGTCGAAATTCAGCCCGACCAACCCGTTAGACCGACCTGACCCATTGTCAAATCACTAATATAAAACCATGGGCTTCTATAGACTCTCAATAATTATCTAGTTCATTGTGAATTATATTTATTCATATATTTTATTTTGTGTTGTTCCCTTTTTTACCTGACAGACTGACCCAATTCAATATTTTATTGTGTGTTGTTCCATACTATATTACCAATTAATTTAATTAATTCCTCCTTTTTAATTCGTCAGTGTGCTTTTAGATTAAGCAACAGTTCTCTGACATTTACCTTTTTCCTTTTATGTTATTTCATTTGTATTTGAAATTAAGAAATCTATTTTTCTATCATTTGTTTTCTAAAATTAAATTGAGACCAGTATTAATAGAAAACCTGATACTTTCTATTGCCTAATGATGCGTTCAATTGTTTCTCCCATAAGGCAAACAATAGTACAAGATAATTAAATTCAACAATAACTGCAAGAAAAGACGCTTATATTAAAAAGAAAATTCTCATTTTTCGGAAAATATCTTCCAATTTATGAATTGGGAGCTAATACGTAGATACCATATTTGATATTGACTATCGATATCGACGTTATTATGCACATTTAATTGAGTTATTTTGTAAATTATTTAACTTATTATGTATGTTATTTTTTTGTACTGAAATAATTATGCATGTTATTTTTTGTATTGAAATAATTATGCAAACTATTTAAATTATTATGTATATTATTTTGTTAACATTCATAATATTTTTTAAATAAAAAAATAATATGAAATAATATACATAATAACTCAAATATTATATATAATTCAATTTAATAACTCAAATATTATATATAATTCAATTTAATATGTATAATAATAACGACATCAATAATGAATATCAAGTGATATCCAGCGATTATTATTCTTATGACTATGAATAACAATTGTGGATAGGTTTTCCGTTTTCTACTGTCTGAACATCGGTCAGAATCTGCTTTTCTTTTGTCTTCTTGCCTGTCTAGATAACGACTCCTTGAAACGACATCTCAACCGTATATCTGAACCATCAATTCATCACAGCCGTTGATAGAACGACCTTTCGGAATCCGTAGTAGTAGGCTCCAATTTTGAGCCTAACCTAACCTAACTCACTATAGAGCAAAAAGTTTGTGTGTGTGAGTGTTTCTGTCGCGCACTTGCAAATTGGCCTAAACCCAGCTGGAATATTATGGATAGTTGCATTTTAATGATTACTTTTTACATTTATAACACGATTGTGACATGATTTAACTTATTTCAAAGTTATATCGCACGATTGAGATTTTAAAATATTTTAGATATAAATGCGATTATATATATTAAATTTTAATTAAAAAATAATATATAATTGAATACATATAATAAAAAATATTATTATATATAAGATATAATATGACACAGTAATAATATGTTTTTTAGGAAAAGTATTTTCAACTTTACGACAACATAAGAAAGCAATAACTAAAAAGTACATTATGATTATCACGTGAAATATCGCACACAAATCATATTAGATACCATATGCAGTAGGGTTTAAACAAAATCCGGGCGGGTCTATCCGCCCGTGGACCCGCCTGTGCCCGACCCGTGCCCGACCCGTGCCCGACTCGTACCCGTGCTCGGATCCGCCCGGATCCGCGAATCCCGGATCCACGGATCTATCACGGGTCGGGTTGGCCCCAAATCCTCCAAACCCGTCTAAACCCGTTCCGTGTTGACTCGTGCCCGACCCGTGGACCCGACCCGTAGATCCGTGCAAAATTCAAAAAATACAAAAAAAATAAAAAAATTCAAAAAAATTCAGAAAAATTCGAAAAAAAATATATATATATATATATATATATTAAAATAATGTGCATTTTAAATTCGAAAATTAAAAAAAAATAAAAAAATTCAAAAAGTCGGACGGATCCGACCCGACCCGCCCGGGTTTATCACGGGTTGGGTTGGAGGTTTTGGGTTCGGACCCGTGCATACCCACCCCGTCGTACCCGTAGATCCGTCGTACCCGTGGATCCGTGGATCCGGACGGATCGGATCCACGGGTACCCGACTCGCCCCGTTTTGAGAACCCTAGTATGCAGTAAATATCTGACTAGAATGAGTTAAAATATTTTGAAGTTCACTAGTAACATGATTCCAAACACCTATCGAAAATGAATAAAAAAAACATAATTCCAATGTTTTCAATCTCGATGGGAAGTTGGAACCTTGTTCTTATACTCTTTTGGCATATTGTTGTATGCACTAATGAATAAGAAATACGGTGTAGCATATACATAGGAAACTGTGCCTGGGCCCGATTTTGAAAAATAGTAGAAAATGGAAACTGTGCCTGGGTGTTATTGGCAGCCCATCTTATTTTGTGCCTGGGATTGGGTCAGTGGGCTTGCAAGGCTGCAATTCAGCCTCAGCCTCAGCGACATCTCACATTGGCAGATCGCGCCTCGCTCTCGCTGCACGCAGAAGTGGAAACGAAACCCGACTGGACGAATCGAAATCGCTCGCTCCTCTCTTCTCTCTTCATTCGCTCAAAGCCTCAGACCGTCAGACGACTTAAACCGTCAGACTGCATTCCTGCTCGACAGCTCCAGAGTCCAAACGACAGACAGTCAGAGCCAGACCTCCAGAGTCCAAACTCTAGTGATTTGTCAGTGTCATCTGTGATCGACTGCTATTCTGGTATTCTGGAGCAGAATTTCAGATCCGCCAGACATCCAGAGTCCAGACAGACCAGACTCCAGAATTTCTGGTAAATGGTAACCTGGTTCGGTGGTTCTAAACTTGTAATCTCTGAAAGAAAATTCGTTAATTTCTAATTTTCATTTACAATTTTGCATTAAAGAGAGACCATTAGACCAATAATGTCAATGATTTGTTGTTCAATTTTACTGGCATGATTGGCTGAAAGCTGTTGTCTCACCTCATCGGCTCGTGACATGCTGACTTTGATTTTTTTTTTTTTGCAATAACCATTAACCAGTATGATTGGAATAAGCGAACATGTTTTAAATTTAATTTCTGTCTCTCTAAGCTTGAGGCTTGAGCACAAATATATACACAACCATGAATTATTTTGAGACAGCAACAGCTAGCTACCTAGCAATTGAGTACTTGTTTTAAATTTATTCTCTTTGAAATTTAATTGAGTACTTGTTTTCAATTTTTGTTATAGTTTAGTAGTTATGGAGAGGTTTTTCATTGTTTTAATTGAGTACTCTATATAGTTTAGAGAATGGTTTTTTTATGTTAAACTTTTGTATTATTTTATTTTTGTGCCTAAGCAAAAATTTTGTTTAGATCCGCCTCTGCTGACATACTTTTGGCCTTGCTCATTTCTTTGTCGTTTCCTCGATGCACCGCAAAAACATAAGTTATTAGATATGTCAAATAGTGAGAGATTTCTAGTTGATGTACGTATCTGACTAAGTCTGTATCTGCTGTTATTCTTAAGGAATAACAGACTTATGTTATTTAGCTATTGACCGTTCGATTTATACGAACGTCACAGATAGAGTGCACGAGACTCGTTGTATTATATAAGTTATTTGTAAAATCGAAAATGAACGATTGAATATGAAATAATATAACCCTATTATTCACTCGGAATAACAGCGATATGAATTCCTATCTATCTCGGTATCTCCCACTTTCATGTTATTGTTTGTTCGGCCGAATATTCGATGATGCTTGCCTACGGGCTTAGTTTGAAAAAAAAAATATTCGATGATGCTTTTTAAGATATATAGTTTTTTCTTTTATGCAAACTGTCTGTTTTTTTTATATTAGAAATTTAATAGATAAATTATAAACGGAAAAAATTGTTTTGAAAATTCGAATAACAGAAAAGACTGAAGGTGTGAGCTCCGATCAAAGAAAAAGTCAATGCACGATATTGACAATACTATGCATTAAACCCTTTCAATTTTGTTGTTCTACGCCTTTTTTTGGTACTGATCTTGTACGCTGAATTTTTCAATACTTCTTATCAATAAAAAATATAAATAATTTAATTGAGTTGGATTATATTTAGAAAATTTTGGTAACAATTTTGGTTGCGTTTGTCGGAAATGTAATTAGTATTTTTTATCGTCGTGAACTATCAAGTTGTACATATTCGAATCTACTTTCATCGTGTCAAGTCTGATTAGTGATCGGAGAAACGAGCGATTCAAAATTGATTTTGACACACTCGTGATAAAAAATTACTAATTAAGACATAAGTTGAAGATGAAGCTGAATTTGAGATTCACATTCCTCCGACCGCAAATCAAATTTGACACGATGAAAATAGGTTTGAATATCTACATCTTGATATCTTGCGATGATTAAAAAACTGATTACAGTCCCGACGGACATAACCAAAATTGTTGTAAAACATAATAAACATGCTTAGTATTTTTTTTACAAATTTTTGCTATTTATTACTTTTATTTTATTCTTAATTGTGTTTTGTCTCTTGATGAATGATAGAGATTTGAAGACATAACGGAGAGACAAAAAAATTAAGACATTTCAACCCTCCTCTTTTAAGATATATAGTTTTTCTTTTATGCAAATTGTCTGAAAGCTCGTTTTGACATTATCTTTGTTGTTGTGTTTTGTACTGTTGTACATAACTATATATTATTCAAATTAAATAAATTAATAAATTAAAATAAAAACAATGTTATTAAGTAAAAAATGCATGTATTATTGTTGGTCGGTTGAAACTATTTTAATTCTAATTTTCTATTTAGTTTTCTAGTTTTTATCTCAACACTATTTACTATTTTCGGTTCAAATGTAGATCTTATTGAAGTAAAGCAATACTGTTTTTTTAATTATTGTGGGACTTTTTATATTATAATTTGTTTCATTATTCAGTTTTTCTTAAAGATGTTAATGTCTCTTTTTAGTGTCTGTTTGAGCATCTTCATTTCCGAAATTTTTGAAGTTTCTAATCTGACATGTTAGTTTCTAAATAAATTTCAGGGATGTAGATGAGTTTTTTATTTAGCAATTTTGTTCTATAGTTTCTTATTTAGCAACTTTGCTCTGGAGTTTGTAAACTCTGACGTGATTTAATCATTGACTAAAATTGATCAGTCTTTTACAACACTAATAATATTTGCTGATGTGACAATTAAGAAACTATAATCTTTTAGTTTCAGAGATGAAATATTTAGAAACTAATGAAATATAAATTTTCTAAATCTGATGTGATAATTATTTTGAAATTTCAAGAGTTTCTGAAATGGAGATGCTCAGAAATGGAAACTTAACAATACATGTACAGTCATGTTATTTTATTGAACATTACATTCCTCAACGATAATATCATTAAATTGAAATATAAAAATAGCTGCTATGATGGTAAGAGCAAATTATTGATATATTAGATCTAACTCTTATTACAAGTATGGGCATTAATTTCACTAATTCATTTCTCAATTCAAACTTCAGTTCGAATTTTAATTTGAACTGAGACATTAACAATGGTGATGTTGTTTAAATTAATGTCATATTATCAAAATCAGATAATGCAGATGGATGAAAAATAATTATGGTTTTTAAAGATGATTACTGTCATTAAGTTGGATCGAATAAATGGTTTAAATATAATAACAAACAAAAAGTTAATGTGTCTTTAAAACAATGCAATTGGACTACTGTGGATGAAATTCAACTTGGTCTTGATATCAAAATAACTTAGTTATCTCTATATTTTGTTAGATTAGCAAAATAACACTAATTAATTCAATGATATTTTTAATTTGTATTTTTTTATTAACATAAAGATTTGATTAGTGATGTTATTTTCATAAATACTATTCAACAATCAAATTCCAAATTCGAAGTGAATCCGAACCAAAACCAATCATTAACAAAATAAGTCATGGATATCTATTTTATCTGAACCCAAAATACTAGACCCGAAAATCACTATTAAACTTTATATACGTATCAGATCCGACCCAATTTGAAATATGAAGAATACTGAATACATATGAATCTTATTTGGATCCGAATACATTTAGAACAAGAATTCAAATCCTACTGGATTCGAATCCGATAACACCTCTGCAAAAATTCATACGTTACAAAATATGTTAATGTCGCTATTTTTCAAAATATAACACTTCATGACTTCAATTGCTAGTTAATTTCTGTTACGCTTTATTTTATTTCATTAGAGAAATGTATACACGAGACAATTACTGGAGCTATTTTTTCGTCCGACACCATTATTTTTTTTATAAAACACTTATAATCAAATTGCAGCTGTCATTTAACTTGGTTTGATTATTGATATTATTTAAAAAAAAACCAATTAGAGGTCTACATTAGACGCTGCTTGAATTTCTTTTTCCTTTGATAAACTTTTGGTTTGTATTTTCAAACATAAATATTCCTTTTTATGCTGATACTTGGTTAATATTAGCAACATATTATTAAACAGTAAAGTTGCACAAAGAATAGAAAAGAAAATAATTTACTATTTAAATATAATATTAATTTTTCTTTACCGAACCAAATTCTTTTTCTAATATTAAAACCATAGCGTCGGCCCTATCGCTTCAAATTGCAGATTTTTTTTGGTAATTACGAAAATAGTAGTGATAAAAGTAGCTAAGAAAGACGAATTTTTCAATCAAATAGCTAGAACGGTAGAAAATCTACCGTGCGACTTTTTTTTGAAAATATTTGCTTTGTTAGTAACGTGGGAGAGAAATAATTCTAAAATGTATTATAGAAAAGACCTTGTATAACAAAAATTTATGATAGTGATCATATATAGTAAAATAATTTCGACTATAACTATTAAATGTATTTATTAATGCATTAATAAATAAATCAATTAATATAGTTCATACTTGAGATAAGTTTATGCATCAACACGTATTATTTTCTTAATGCACTAACAATTTTATTTTAAATTAAATTAATTAATTAAAAAACTTATGGTCATAACTAAAATATTTTTGTTTGCATAGTCATAATCGAAAATATCTTTTTATACATAGTCATTACGGAAAATACTTTTAGGTCAGAAAATGAATTGTGCCACGGTAGATATTCTATCGTGCGGAAAAAAAATCTGCTGCACGATAGAACATCTATCGTTCTGATCATTTGTTCGAAAAACCTGTATTCCTTGGCTATTTTTATCAGAGCATGGCTAAAATAATATGCATAGTACACGACATAACGTATTATGCATATAGATATAGGTCATTAAATTGAGATTTAAGTTGCTCAATAAATTCTTCATATGAAAATATTGTAGGAAATCAAATTTCGTGATTTTTAGAGCTTTCTAGCTATTTTTTAAATATTTTTTAAAAACAGTCCAGATTTAATACTACAAAAGTGACATTTCTGGGCTGATTTTAAAAAATAGCAAGAAAGCTCTAAAAATCGCGAAATTTTAGTTCCTACAAGATTTTGATATGAAGAATTTATTGACCAACTTAAATATCAATTTAATAACCAAATTAAATACAAATGGACGCATAGTACGTTATGTCGTGTACCATGCATATTATTTTAGCCATGCTCTTTTTATCACTACTATTTTTATAATTACAAAAAAAAAATTATGTTCAAATTGTGTATTGGATGGTCAGAAATTTAATACAACATTTTTCCTCCGTTGTGGGCATCACCTTCACCTGTACTGCTGTTTCCACATGTGGAATTTCTGTACTGTTGTTTGCATTTTTTTTTGGCAAAAAAAACTTTTTAAGGAGGGGGTCAATCCTGTTTTAAAACAAAAAGCTTTTCTGTGGGCTGGTTGGAAATCAACGGCTGTTTCATTTTTTGTTCAAGGAAGATAGATGACAACGACATTACTTTTTAATTTTAATTTAAATTAGCTAGTGTAACACTAATGGATCTCTTAACGCAGAAATATGATAATTCAAAAGGTATTATTCATAAATTAATTATTTATTGGTAATGTCACTTTGCTCCAAAAACTTATTTTATTAAATAATAACAATAATAATAATAATAATAATAATAATAATAATAATAATAATGATGATAATAAGCATTAATCCTCATTTTGTGAGGTTTTCTTTGGAGACTATTAAGCATAATTAGCAACTAAATATTACCAAAACAAGAAATATTAATTATCTTTATGTCTGTTGACTATCCTTGTATGAATGTTTAGCTATTTTAAGCTTTTCTACTACCAGATGTGACAGTTTTAGGAAATAAGAAAATTAATTATTCAAATATATGAAGTACCATTATCTGCTCATCACGTATACATATATATAGCTCATGTGTGCAAATATAATAATATTTTTGGCTGATGTACAAATATCAATAAATTCCAAAACATAATGTTTAAACGTGTCTCCACCTCCCACGTACATAATTGTCATAATAGATTAATAGCCAATTGGGATTAACATAATATTTTCCAATGATTAACAACAAATGCATTTAATATTATAATTATATTATTTAGAAGAGTAGTTGGCATTTGGTAACATATGAGGCCAATGACATTTTTCAGGCAATATAGGAGGAGATATTTTGATTGGTTCATATATTATATTCTATCATTAGATAAAAATACGTGTTTCATATTTAGGTTAAATAAGGCTTTAATCTGAACCTATAATAAATCAATATTAAATTCACTAAGAACTTCAACCAATAATATTATAGAAATCAAAACTTTCAAATTTCTGAAGTAATTTTTACAAGCAAAAAATATTTTAAGTGGAAATATATATGTTCCTGTATAATTAATTTGCATGTCCCCAAATAAATTTCAGATACCGTTGAAACCTTTACCAAAAATGGAGATTAATTAATAATTAATTGATATATTTCTATGTCGTCTGTTGGCAGCTCTTAATTAGACCAACCACATCAGATCACCTTTTCTTATTGTATTAATGACCCACTTTTTACACTAATTGATGTGAGAGGCTTAGTGGGTACCACATTGCATTACATAATTGATAATTCAATTGGAATGAAATGATGTGTGTTGGATATTCATCCACAAATACAAAATGAAGCAATTCTGCTCTGAATTCATATCTGTTGTATTTCTGGAGAATAACAGGATCTGTTATTTTTTAATTTGATCGTTCATTTTCACTTTAACGAATAAAATATATAATACATCGGAATTCGTATAATTCATCTGTATGGTTCATTTATTTGTGTCTAAATCTAACGGTAGATACGACACCATATGAGAAGTCAACATAACATGCTCATGTCTCGTTGCATAATATTTATATTGAATTGGTGTCTATATATCCGTACACCTACCATATAATATTATTTTCGAAGCAAATTATAAGGAGCTCACCTACTTGCCATATGACAGTACGTTATTAATTTTCAAATAAATTAAAAAAAATATATAAATTTTACAATTTTAAAATATTTATAAACTATTATTAAACAGATAGATTGATTATGTTTCAAAATTACGTACCATTTAAAATTCACTCAATACTCCGTAAAAAAAATTAAATTACACGAAATTTGTAACGGTTCATATTCAAAGGTCTTTGATGGGGTATTTAATGAGATTTAAATTACAAGAAATTTGAAACACAGTCAATTTATAATTTTAATACAATAGTATATATAATCTATTTCTATTTTACTTTATGTAATTTATTTAAAAAATTATTGTCAAAATTAACAATATAATCATTGTCACATGATCCCTTCCATATTAACATAAAGGCTTTAGAACATGATATACAATAAAAATACTAAAAAAAGAAATGAACAACATCCATTAACCTTATCCATCTATTTCATAACTTACCAAACAAAAATTAATCATGAAAAATTTCTCAGTTCTCATCATTTCTTCTACTTTCCATTCAAAACAAAGGTGAGAAGTAAGGTCAAGTCATGTCTAAGGAGCTGTTGTCTGGACCACCGGACAGGTATGATATATGGACCCGAATCTGTTGTAGCGCAGTAGCGCGCTACAGCCTACAGTAGATGGACGGTTCGGATCGATCGTCAATTTCGCGATCGGTCACTAGCGATGGAAATCAGAGGACCTTTATATTTTAACACGAATCTTGATGCATTTAGTGAAAATCAGACGATTCAGATGCTGCGCTACACCATCTCGCGCAATGCCAGATCTGGTTCCATGATAAATTGGCTTATTGCTGTTGCGAACCACATGGAACTAGATCCAAATAAGTTGATATATTTATCCATTTGGTGTTGGTTTTACATTTCTCGGTCTATTATTGCATAAAATTGTACTGCCTTTTAGTTGCATGATCCTTTTTATTCATGTGTTATGATCCACTATACGCTAGGTTGTAGAGTAAACAAACGAAATTGACAAGTTGATGCGCATAAATATCATGTATAAATTATAATGGGTCTCTCACAGCGTGATGACTTGTGACTGCTGAGCATAAAATTATGGGAAATTTTTTGTCATGCGATCTAAAAATATGGAATTTTTTATAATGTCATATAATTTTACTTTCTCACAGAATTGTTTCTTAGAAGTCGAATTTGTTCTCGAAAATTTTACTTTGCATTTTTTATATTTTTTATTCTTCTTTCAAAACATAAATTAAATGTCTAGATCAAAATGATCCTTATTCTTTCCTCCTCACAACTACAAACTTCATTATTTCACAAAGTTCATTAAAAACTTTCCTATACAAACCTTCACATCCAGTTCAAATGGAAGACCCCCCAGCAAAAATCGACACCACCATGACTTTCTCCTTGTGAGCTGATCAAAATACACTCATTTATTTGACGAAAATTTGAGAGCAAGCAAAGTGGATCCCAGATGTCGGACCTCTGATTCAACCAAAATTAAGTTCAACTTGTAGAGCTCACTGACCTGGTCATGGTGGTACTCTCGGATTGTTCAAAAGCTTAACGAAATGAAAGATTAGCTAATTTGAAATTTCCAATTTGTGCATAAAAAATCGTGCTCCAACCCAGGTGGGCTTTCTTGCTCCTTACTCTAGAACTGCCCGACCTTCTACCTCCTTGCTGAGCAGCAAGTAGCAACTAACCCTCGAAAAAGAAAAAAAAACGAGAGGGGACGAGTTTGGATTTTGTCAAAAGAGAAAAGATAAGAAGTATTTTGATCTAGATATTTAGTTTATGTTTTAAAAGGAGGACATAAATTATAAAAAAACGCAAAGTGACATTCTCCAAAGCAAACTCAACTTTTGAAAAACAAATATGAGAGAAAGTAAAACCGAATGATTTTATCAGAATTTTCACATTTTTAAATGACATGAGAAAAATTATCTATATAATTAAGGGTACATATGATGATTGCTACATTGGTTCCCAAATTTGAAACTTACAACAACAACAATAAAAATATTGATCAATAAAAATATAATAATAATATTGGTCACTACAATGCGATATTATTATTACTGTTATTATAATAATAATAATAATAATAATAATAATATTGAGACGGGTCAATCAATTTTAGATAGATCAATTTTTATGTTACAAATTATTGAGATTTTTTGTGCGAAGAGTCAGTTTCACGGATCAAGGATGATAATTATCTGTTAGTGTGTCTTCATAAACGGCTAATCAATTATTTAGGATCCAGAGTACATGTTGCACTATCTGTCACAACAAACAGAGAAGATACTGGAATCTAAAATTGATTTGCTCAGTGCTCAAAGTACCCCATATTTGATGGAATCGTATCTGCTGCTCTTATTAAGCAAAAGCAGGATCCTGCTCTTCTGATCTGAACCGTTCAAATTTCAGATCTAAAACTTATAAAATATACAGTTTTCTGATTTTCACTTGTGAACGGTTCGATCAAAATTAGACGGTCAAAATCGAAAAGAGCAGAGTCCTGCTCTTGCTCAATAAGAACAACAGATACGGATCCATATTTGATAGCATAAGCATAAGCACATGCATTGGTGGTTAATAAAGCACCACAAAATAAATTACAAAAGTTTCAGTAGAGGTGAGACAAATGCATGTGTGCGCGTGTGGCCAAAACTTTATTTGACAAATGGATAAGTCACAAGTTAGTGTTAGACATGTGATTTCATTGGATTTTTTGTAGATATGAATATGATGTTGGTATATTTTGCTTGATGCCTTCACCTTGAATTTAGAACTTTCACCTTTTGATTCATTGTATTTGTATAGGTTCTAAAGTTTTTAGCAATATTGGGATTCCAAAGCAGCAATTAAAGGATGCCACCTAATTTCGAAAAAGTAAAGGAGATAATTGCATTTCTTACTAGAAACAAATTATCTGTACTTCTTTGCTTAGTTCTTACTCAAGTGATTGATTTTTTCAAGATAACTGTTTCCTTCTTTCTGTTGCAAGTAAGATTTTGTTTTTTGTTTTTTAAATATTAACTTGAATATAGGGTTATTCTGACACCTGTGTTCTTGATACAAAGGGAATTCGATACAACTATTAATGCATATAACATCTAACAACTTACATGGTAATTAGTTTTTATTTGAAATTATTATTAACTAAAATTATTATGTTGGAGTTCAATTTTAAATTAGCTAAAATCATATAAAATATCGAAATTCTAATGAAATAATTATAAGAAAAACTTCGTGCAAGATTTAAGATAATAAAATAATTATAGCAGAAGCATTGCTTACTTTTCATCTCTACTGCCTCTCATCTTTTATCACTCAAGCAAATTCAAGAAGTCGATGAAGACGGTTGAACAACACCTCAAAAAGATCGCTAGTGAGTCCTTTCAAGCAAACGCCGGTGCTCTTTTTTTCTTCTAAGATCATGAATCAACCGACAAGTAATTATCTTTAATGAAGAGGATAAAGTAGAGCCAACACAACACATTTGTCCTAACACACTGGTATTGCTTGGAGATCCAGCGCCTTTTATATTGATAATAATGTATCTTGGAGAGATCTCGCAATTAATAACAAATATTCTATAAAATATTTGATACCCAAATTCTCTCCAAAACCTTTTCAAAATGTGTGTATTACTGCTGTAAACACGCATACAAAATTTGGTATTATTTGAAGTACAAGTAAGAAATATATCAGCAAAATAAGACAAGAAATTTTGCCTTTCAGACTGTTGTTTGAGCGCAAAAGGGCTCTTTTCGGGGTATCAATTGAATTGGGTTGAATTTCGGCTGATTTCTTGCCAAATCTATCATAGTCTTTTGTGACCGCAAATGAGCTCTTTGCGACCGCAAGACACCTGCTGATTGGCCTGTTTTGTTTGGGCTCTTGATCCAATTTAATTGGATTAGCTCAAATAATATTTCTAACTTTACATTAATACTAATATTAGTTAAATTAATCATAATTGGTCCATCAATAATTATAATTAATTCACTTTTAATTCCATATGTATTTGTTTTTTAAATATTAGACGAAATACGTATTGTCATTCTTTTAATTAATTACATTTATGACATCATATATTAGTCCTTATAATATTAATAACAATATTTGATATATTAATCATATAACACGTAGTCTAAATTTTATGTGACGTCTCAGTTTCAACGTACTATACTAGAAAAAAGGGGGAAAAAAAACCGAACTGCACTTCTAAGCTACATAAGCATGTCCAAAAGTTTTGTTGGCTCTCCAGAAATATTACAAAATTACATGTATTATTACAAAAGTAAACTGTACAAATTTAAATTATAACAGTTATACCCTCCAAATTGTTTAGCTGAATTTGAATGCGTTTCATATCTATTATACATACAAAGTGTTTGTTATTTTCATTTCCCTTTTTCTTTTTCATTTTTGAATGATTACAGAAAACTCCAGTCCAACATTTTTTCAAACAAGCAAGCAAACAATAATATTCAATTTTGTATTTTCTACTCATGCAACTCGTATTCGGACAATCCGTGCCCGTACCTGCCTATGCACGTCAGTATGATCAACACTATGCATAACAACTTATTTAACATACATAGTTATTCATTACACATTAACATGCATAATATCATCCTCTCTAGACTATTTTACGAATAATGCACGTGTGATTTTAAGTTTCCAACAAAGGATCAATGGCTGACACGTGTATGTTAAACCATATTAAATAGGGTAAACTCAAATCAAATCTTGCTTAAATTTAGACAAAGTAAACATTTATTAAGTTATAAGATCTTGAGATATTCTGTTGATTTCCCCAGATAACTGTTTCCAAAAATAACTTCCTCAGAACATCTTCCCTCTACAAAAGTTAATACTTCTGTGTTAGATCTGTATAGGTTGGCCGGTTCATGAACCTTTGTAAAATAAACCTTGAAGCCTAGAAGGGATCATTAATAATTAGGAATAATTTTGTTTGTGTCATTCAAAATTATTGTTATTTTTTATTTTTGTCATTTTTTTTAAAAAGACAAAAATGCTCTTATCATGACTTCTTTGTTTCTTCTTCTTCTTCTTCTTCTTCTTCTTCTTCTTCTTCTGCACCGACACCAGTTCGTCTTTCTCTTCTCCCAAAACCGATTCCAAAGTCAATTACAACATCCTTCAAAGCAACATCCGTAGCGAGATCGGTGATGTCTGGAGTGAACTTGAATACAAAGTAGTCATGACGGGGGTATTTTTGTCTTTTTGAAAAAATGACAAAAATAGGAGATAACAACGATTTTGAGTGAAAAATATGAAAGAAATCTATTCCGAATGACATTTCTGAGATTTTCACAGTTTTGAGTGGCATAAAAAAATTATCCCTAACAATTAACATAACTAGTTGGCTTAAAAGCTACCTTATTCCTCTCCTATGTACTTCCACAGGAAGTTTTAACTTAGTTTTCTTCTTTAATGCATTTTATTCACAAGTTATTTTTTTAGAAGAAGTAGAGTTCCTGCTCCAAGTCTAATTTAAATATTGATTTAAAAATTTTAAGAGTTGGATTTCGAACACATTATGATTTAATGATATGTGATTTTTATGGAACATAAATTGTTTCTGAGATAAATAAATCGAGAGAAAAAAACTAGTAAATTAAGGACATTTTTGTTAAACTAGGGATGCAGGTCGTCAATCCGATTCATTATAAATTTATAATCAAGTTACAACATTTTCAATTCATAATTACAAATAAAAATAAAAATTATTTAATTCAAATTTTATATTAACAGATGCGGCGGAATCTGGTTTAATAACAATGAATTATAATAAATTATACAAAATAATAATACAACAAAATCTAATTGATATTAACACGTGTTTTTTTTATAGAAATCAAAATTTAAAAGATCCAGTTTCATTTATATAAAGACATTTAGTTATAAAGACTATTGTGGTTCTAGAAGCACAGTGGCCTCCAGTGTTCTTAATTAAAAAAACATACTTACTTTGTTACTCATCTTTAAATTTCGACTTATCATACTCATTGAGTTGTTTGTATTGAAATCTTCTAGGAATCCAATTTCGTGAAACTTTTTGAGCATTTTAGCTATTTTTAATACTTTTGAAAAATAATCCAGTTTAATATTAAAAATGACATTTTCAAAGTTTTTTAAAATATTTAAATATAGATAGAAAGCGAAAAAATCGCAAAATTTGATTTCCTACAAAATTTCAATATGAATAACTTATTTAACATGAATACATGATGGATCAAAATTTAAAGATAAATAAATATATCTTTGAGTTAAGAACACGAAAGACTCCGTGCTCCTAATAGCACAATAATCTTGCTTTATATAGAAACAAACTATTTTTGAGAAAAATAACATGAAGCAATGAGATCATATTTTACTTAACTTTCTTCACTGAATTAGTGTTCAGCTTTAGTTGTTGGTTAAATTATATGTAAACTTTGGGTTGGATTAATGGGGTTAAAGTTGCATCCATAGGTTAAACATAATTTGAATGAGCAAGTAGGCTTATTTTTCTAAATGATCAATTTGGCGTGAGATTTGATTTTCAAATTTTAATCTAATAAAAGTTTATGTATCTCTGGGAGTAGATGCACATTTTAGTATCAAATTTGGAAAGTAGGTTTATTCTGAATTTTCAAATGGCAATAAGTTCTAATTTCTATAAAGTTAAATTAGTCAACTCAAAAGAGACCAAACAAATAGCCAAGTCAGCATTACTTCTAATATACAATTAGGAAAATTAGGAGATCATATAAAATGGGGTTACCAATGACAGCATAATTAGTCCTTAATCACCGAATTTGCAAACAAATCAGCAAGAATGATTGTGTCAGTAAGAATATAATCAATAGCTTTACATCAAAACATACAATACTTTAGTGGGAAGAGAAAGCAAAGGACATTTACAAAATTGACCTGAGTACGCCAAACCACAAGAACTTGTGTTAAAAAACATGAAAAACCAAAGCAATTCTGAGTTGAAATTTTTTGGTTTTGTCGTCCCCAAAAATTTCATGTGCATGTTCTGTTCTTCTGCGACCAAAGAGTATATTATATATCAACTTGTACCATTCTAAGCCCAAAATTAGATTCTAAGCACAATGTCAACTTAAACATTTAGTTAATATCCAACCCAAATAACATGTTTCTGAAATTGGGCTGAATTTCATAATTTCAAGTTTCAACTGTCTAAGTTTTATTTTACAATCTAATTTGCAACAAACAGTAGCCTTTAAAAGCCCATAAGTTTCTTAATACATATACCAAAAGAATATATATATATATAGAGAGAGAAATGCTATGGTGCATTATGAAATCATAATTAGTTTTGACATCACACTCAAATTTCAAATAAGAAAATTTGAAACAATTGATCCAAACCGTCCAATGTGATCTTCATATTGAAATCTCACTAGAGACCAAATTTTTCATTTTTTAGAATTTTTTTTACTATTTTAGAGGGGTATGAAATTTTGTTGATATACTAATTTCTGGACTATCCAATATGGCTCATTTTGCATCCTGCTAAAAAATAGTAAAAAAATTCTAAAAAATGAAAATTTTGGTTCATAGTAAGATTCCAATATGAAGATCACGTTGAACGGTTTGGATCGATCCTTTGAATTTTAAAATTTAAAATTTGAAAATGATGCCAAAACTAATCTTGGTTTCATAATGCACTATAACATATATAGAGAAAGGCTAGGGTGCTCCATGAAGCACCAAACCGTTCGTGCTCCACATTCATTATTTCCAATTTAAAAATTTCAACGACCGATCCGAACCGTTCAACATGATCTACATATTAAAATCTACTTGGAGATTGAATTTTATATTTTTTTGAAATTGTTTTCTATTTTTTTAAAGAGGTAGAAAAGTTGCTAATCAAACGGTTTCTAATCCAACAAAAGTTTTGATTTTCATACCTCTCTAAAAAATAGCAAAAAAATTCAAAAAAAAATATAAAATTCAATTTTCAAGTAGTTTTAAATATGTAGATCATGTTCAACCGTTCGGATCGATCGTTGGAATTTTCAAATTGGAAATACGATATAGAGCATTAGTGATTTGGTGCTCTACGGAGCACCCTAGACTATCTCAGCATGAGACTGCTATATATATATATATTGGCCCGAAATCGGAAGCCTCTGCTCTAACTGACAAATGCTCCTCCTAAAACGAACCAAAAATGTCCAACAGTTGCCTAATTAGTAATTACACTTTGGTGGAATGCACCAAATGTAACAGAACTTACATCGAACTGGATGCACCAATACGTGTCATTTATAAAGTATAATAATAAACTATAAGAGATATATCGGCAAGTGTATGTGCACTGCAATACTGCATAGCAAAGAATATTTATCGTCGACTTCATCTTTCTCATTTGTTGAATTGTTGCGGCTTTACTGATGAAGGCGAGGTTGATGCATCAATAAGTATCTTTTTACTTTTTAGGAAATTCAGTGTTTCATCCAAATAAGTTGGCTTCAGAACCTCTGTGAGCTGAATTTTGGCCAAGTTTTACCAGGTTAAAATAGATGCTGACTTCCATTGGCAGCCACTGTCAATGTTTCAAATCAAATCAAATAGAATAAATAGATGCTGACTGAATTTAGCTCTCAGAAATCTTTACTTCTAAACACAACGATTAATTGTATATATTAATTTATCTTCATTCTTTTGTAAAATGTTTGAACAAGATATTTCAAAGCTCCTTAATCCTTTCCAATTTGAATCAAATTTTGTGACCACATTTTTCCATGGTTGTCGTTGTGTGGATCCTTATGTAACAAATAATTCAACAGATAATTTGAAAGATGAGAAATCTTGAGAATGGAAAAAATAACTGTGCAAAAGAAAATTGATAACTCGTGACATTCCTTTGAAAATTTGTGTGATACAAGGCTCTACACTATATGTTGCTATAATCCTGTGTATTATCATATAGACAATCATCATGGAAAATGAAAATGATCCTATTATCTTTTTATGTACAATTAAAATGTGTAGAAAACAATTCCAAGCAAAGCGAAATTCACTCAGTTAGCAGGTTAATGCAATAACGCGCGCATTTGTAGACGATTGCAGGTTTATCACTAACAAATTCCAGACCATATCCAAACTTGTAATATTTCTTCACATGATCGATCTGAAAAGGAAAGAGAACAAACATACAATACATGTCAGGAACAACCCAAATTCGAAAGACGTATGGAAATGTGCAATGAAGTGGTTGAGCAATAAACAAAAAAAAAAAAAAATTGCATGAAGAAGTATGAAACGAATTTAACAGACCTGAGCGCAAAGAAGAAGCCTGGTGCCGGAGTAAACCTTCCTCTCATAATAAGAAGATATGACGGCATTGCAATCCACCTTTCCCCTCAGCAGACACTACAGTCAATTTTTTTACAACAATTGAATTTTCTTTTCTTTTCTTTAAAGCAGGGAACATACGGCCTATTCTATTCAAAACAACATTTGAATTACTCAGGGGCGGAGCTATTCAAGGGCAAGTCCGGGCAAGTGCCCGGGCTTGATTTAAAGAAAAACGCAAAATTTAGTGTATTTTTAATTATTTTTGTAGTGAAAAAAGAGTTTTTAGCAATATTTTAGTGGATTTTAATGAGTTTGTGCTCGGGCTTAATCTCAATCTCAGTGCCTGAACTTAGTTGTGCTCGGGCTAAAATAGTCTCTGGATCCGCCCATGAATTACTGTATGCCAAATATGATTATAAATATAATAATATATACATAGAGTCAGAGAACTGAAACTGACTTCTCCAAATTTGTACTCGTAACCAAAGCTTGATATAACATTTCTTGTGGAAGGTGCATACATGAATTCAGAAGCAAACGTGACCTGACAAAAAGATAATGAGTTTATTATTCATAGTATTTAAAAGAACAACCTCAATTGCATTGGTACCTGACCTTCTCAGAGAAATTCTGAACGTAAGACAAAGAAATTGATCCATCACAGGAAACTCGTCCACTTGCTATCTAAAAACAGATAGGCATGTCATATTTAGCAAAAACTCAGAACTATATATTACAAGCGACAAAACTAATTCTTGATTATTTTCAGGATTAAATAAGTACATAGAAAAAATAAAACAAACCATTTTGTTAGCACTATATCGGGCAGAAAAATCAATAATTGATTTGGTCTGATCACCCAGCCAAAGTAATTGAGTGCCCAATGACAAGTTTGGACTTACACTCTGCAATATAGAAGCACATTAAAATTAAGAACTATTTTTATACAGAATAGTCAATTAGTCATATAAAAAGTTAAGTCACATCATCTGGGATTAATTCTGCAAATACCTGAATGTAATTAGCAACATATAAACCTTTATTTCCAAATCGAAACTGTGATCGGTAATCTTTTCCCTGTGAGGACCATAGAAAAAAAAATCAAAAGGTAATTCAGTACAGAGTATAGACAGATAAAGTAAAGCACAATATGATTATAGAAGTAAACATTAAATATTACCTCGTAATCAAACTGGAATGCACCATGCGAGCAATGTGGCTCATTTGTTAGCTGTTGTCAGAGAAGTATAACCAGCTTGAGAAATACAATTTCATGAGGTTTTTTTTTTTTTCTGTTGTTGAGGATGGGATATTAGCTATTTAAAGGAAATATAAAAGTACCTTTGCTTTTATATCACAAGAGAAGTTATTAGTGAAATTGTACTTGAGACATGCCATCACTGGTCCGTATATATTTAACTTTCCGGCAATTAGAAGCTGCACAAGGTCTTGATTAGAACCGATTAGAACCAATAGTAAATAAAAAAGAAGTGACAATGAAAGTACAATAACCGATTAGAACCGATTACATCCAATAGTAAATAAAAAAGAAGTGACAATGAAAGTACAATAACCTTTGAATCATTATAAAAAGAACCAAATTCATAATCCCCAGTGGAGACTGTAACGTTAGCAGGTCTTATTTCAAAAATATTAGCACGTAAGCGAGGAACCTCCAAGGACTCCATGATGAACCTGTCAGATTCTTTTCAAGGTTAATTTTGAAGAAAAAAAACTAATGAAAGAATGAAATTTAAAACAGAAATAATGATAGTAATTATACTTGTGCGCAATGAAGAATTTTTCATTTAGTTTGTTCACCAGAATGAAGTTCAGACCCTGAAAATCAGTTGGCTTCAGTATACCTGAAAAAAATTCAAATGTCAACAATGCAGTTAATGAGAAAGTACCAGCAACTTATTATAACTATTAATTAAAACCCGTCCGTGTCCCCGTGTCTGACAAAATTTCATCACCATTGTCCATCTTCCTTTCTTGCTAGATTTAAATCATTGGATCTAATTTTAATTCATTAAAGATCATATGTGAAATTTTGTGTGTGTTCTATATGTACTGATTGAAGATCAATTGAATTTTGTTCGTTTTACCAAAGTTACAAAAACCGTCCCTATCTTTTTTTACTTGACGAATGCTCATATGTTGCCATAATTGTCATACATAATACACAAATGTGCCGAATCATTTTGACAATACAGAAACATTACCACACATCCATAAAAAAAATATAAAACATTAAAGGAAGAATAAACTTGTAAATAAGCCAAGAGTAAAATTACGGTGCTTCCAAACTCTTTACAAACTGCAGTTAGCTTTGCATGCCAACTTCTTTGACTTCTTATACCTCTAATGATGCCAGTTGTGATAAGACAGTGTCAGTGACAACAAATGGCTGCAAATTGGGGCTCATTTCTACAAAACTGAGTAATTGAAGTCTTGTGTTGGACTGTCAGCAATTTTGCATTATGGTGGGGAGAAGAAGATAAAAGAGTCAAGCACGCAGGAGCGCCAAGTCAGGATACCATCATTAGAGTATTTTTATTGAAATTATGGAGTAATTTGTAAATGAACATATATAAATGTTATTATGATACATATATACAAATACTATTAGCTTTAGTTAAATCGAGCGAAGCTCGAACTGCACGCAGCCCTAGTTGATAAAGAAAATCAAATTCAAGATTAATAGATGGTCTTTTTCAGAGGTGAAATTAAAACTCATGAAACGCTTCAACTGTAATTTGTTATATAAAACACCGCTTCAAGTTTGGATTATGTTTAGCAATGGTTAAATAAATTGCAGAATAAACTAAATAAAAGGTGCCAGAAAGAATCTTTCTTTTGTCATTATATTATTGACCCGAACGAGCATCAATTGCATACAAAAAAGTGTATTTAGAAAAAATAAATTAGAAATGCTACTCGAACTCCAAGCAAGAAAAGAACAATTCAAGAACGAAACTGAAAAGAAAAGTAAAAAGAACAGTGATTCGATCAAAGAAATAAATAGAAACGCTCACATGAAGCTTCGAAATGGAGGTCTCGGTAACAAACGGGGCAAGGGAGATTCATATAGTTGACCTTCTCGCTCTTCTCCTGCTTCTTCTCCTCCGCCGTGACGAGATCGCCGGAGTAAGGAAGCGCATTTGTCGTTGATGGCGCACGGTTGAGCAACGTGCGACTGATAGCGGATCCCATTCCACAACGTGGTGTGGTGTGGTGTCTTCTATTTAGTGAAATTTTGATGTTTTATGCGGGGTAAAATGGGGAAAATGGATGAACTAGAGCCTATGTAATAGTTTGTTCCTCCGGATCAAATGATAAGAGATTTATTGTGACGGTAAGTATATGGAATTGTGTAGAGAGTTTATTCAAGTTGCAGATTATTTTCATTCCTCTGAAGTCTGATTAAGTCTTTTATTTGTAAGTTATACAAGCCGTTACACGAAAAATCACAGAAAATCAGACACATAAAAGAAGTTGCATATAGTTTATGCATTCCATTCGTAGAGAATCAACATTGATATGTTTCCCGCTAAAAATTTCAACATTTTCATACTAACAAATATTTAATTGCTAAAAATATTTAGGAAATCATTATATCAATATTAATATGAGGGAAGCACAGTAAAAAAAAATGGAAAAGTGAAAATTTTGTGTATAAGGGCCTAAATAAAAATCCTTCGCAATTGATTATTTTGTCACTCTTGATAGTGAGCCTTTAAATAAAAAATCAATAAAATAAAAAGGAAAAAAATATAGACATGTACTTAAACTTTATGAGAGTTTGCAATAATTTATATTAATTGTTTTTATAAAGTATTAAATGATACCCATATTGCATTAATTCAAAGAAAAATATCAACATGTCTATAAATTTTTTTTACAAATTTATTTGAAAATTAATTATCAAGATTGCTCAAACAACTTTTATGAAGGAATTTTTAAAGATTTTTTAATGATCCCAAGGTGCTTTTTTGAGTAACTATGATCACGAGTTGTTGTTCAATTTCTTCGTTCCATATATATATTTTTTTACATAGTATCATATGCATTAATGTGAAGCAGAATTCGTTCAAGAAAGCAGAATGAGAATATTAACATAATATTAGTTAACCCGTACAGAATATTTTTTGAACATTCATTTGAATTAAGTCTAACTATATTTTTCTAGTGAAATATCTGGAACTTCCTCTAACCATAACTAAACCAACAAAATCGATGTTCCTTCCCATTCTAAACGCAATACAAAGGAAACTCAACACCAGGAAAGGCAGATTCCTCTCTAAAGGAGGCCGGATGACACTTATCAACGCAGTGATGAACTCGATTCCTCTGCATTATATGCAAGCATTCAAATTACCCTGCTGGTTGATAGACCACATTGAACGAATGAAGAAAAGATTTTTCTGAAAAGGAAATGACATTGCATCACGAGGAGGTTTCCTAGTTAACTGGGAAACAGTTTGCCTCCTCAAGACAAACAGAGGACTAGGAATCCTGAGCATTGCCACCCTAAATACAACATTATTACTAAAATGGTTGTTGAAAATTTACACTAAGGACAACACCATCCTCTCCTCCTTCGTGTCAACCCACTACAACCTACCCCCCACAACAACATATATCAATCCTCAGGACACCAGAATTTTCCCTTCTTTCTTTCTCAGGGACCTTCTATCGCTCATACCCATACACATTTCTTCAACATGCTCACAAGTAGACGGCTCTATCCAGTGGAAATGGACATCCTCAGGAAGTTTCACATCAAGACCGGCCTACAGATTCCTCATAAATCCGAGAACCTATTCCCATATGGCGCGACTAATATGGGACATCAAAGCCCCAACCAAAGTAAAAATCTTCATATGGACAACCCTCCAAAATAGACTAGTGACAATGGACGTGATTCTAGCAAGACAAGGTGCCGCATCTCCTACATGCCTACTCTGCCATATCAGGACACTTGAGTCCACCAACCATCTGTTTCTATCCTGCCCATATGCTACCTAAATTTGGCGTAACCTATCGCCACAGACTATTACGACGGGGCAAGTGACATCTCCAGCAAGGCCACACTAGTAGCTACCGCAACACATTGGGATTCTATCGTATGTGCGACTCTGTGGAATATATGGAAAGAACGCAACCGACGGCTCTTCTCCTCAAAGTCAAGACCGCATCAGCTCGTCACGATGGAAATAGTGAAGGATACATCCAACTGGCATATGTATTGTTAGCCTAAACTGGTAAATAACAATAAGCCAAACTTGTAAATATTGTAACTCTCTTTTCTTATTTAATGAAATTTTAAGGGGGCTCTGCCCACTTTCTTCAAAAAAAAAATAATTGTACAAATTTGCTTTGATGACTGAATTTGAAATACTGGATCTTTGAGAAAGAAAAATGATACATCTTGTGATATTTCTTTGATAAATCGTGTGATACATTGCCACGAACTATTTAATATAATGCTGTAATGCGGTGCATAATCATAGAGAAGCATTACAGAAAGAGGAAAACGAAAAATATCCCATAATCTTTTAGTGTACAATTATAATATTTGTAATATAAGAGAAAAAATTTCCAAATCCAAGTGAAATTCTTTCAGTTTGCTGGTTAAAACAAAAATCTGGCAAAAGCTAAGGAAAAATAATAGCGCATACATACAAAACATGTTAGCAATAATCCAAACACAAATTATGCAAAAAGCAGTCTTTTTTTTTTGCCATAATGCTATAGAAGCACAGACAAACACAAAACATAACTGATTAAAGTCTGAAACTGGACCAAATCATCCAAGGAAAAAAAAAAAATCAATGTTTGTAACACTAAGAGTTGAGATGCAAACCTAAGATTTTGCATAAATAAGCACAGAAACGAAATTACAATCTCATTAAATTAATTTAACATACCTGAGCAAAAAGACCAAATTTGGTGCCGGAGCCAATCTCCTCTCATAAAAAGAAGATATGACACCATTGCAATCCACCTTTCCCCTCAGCAGAATCTACAATGAATTTTTTTTACAATATTTAAGTTTTATTTTCTTTTTAGAAAGCAGGGAACAACCAGTCAATTTTTATTGCTTTCTGAAATTCCAAACAACATCCAATTACTGAATTTCAAATATTAATACAAATATAATAATATATATACAACAAATAACAACAAAGTCCTTTAGCCCCAAACAAATATTATATATATATATGGAGTCGTGCTTAAATATTTAGTAATAAATTACATATACTTTAGACTGGTATCTCGAGATACTAAGAGTAAATGACCGATCCTAACCAGTGAATACTAACATCTACTTAGAGATCTAATTTACATTTTTTTTTATTATTTGATCAAATGGACGGAAAGTACTTTAAATGAAATGTCCGTAAATTATTAGATTAACAAATTTTCAATTCATCCGATAAAATAGTAAAAAATTCCAAAGAGACGTTAATTAAGGGACATACTGTAGGTCGATTGAACGGTGCTTGATCAATTTGAGTAGCAAACTTGATATGCATTACACTCTCCTTCCTGTGTTTCTGGAGAGACTTCTTGATTGTGACGAGATTGTGAAAAATCGGAATGACAATCAGCATCCCACCTAGTTATTATGTACCTACTGTTGTTCATGTATGCATTTTTGTTTCATATCCTGCAATGTGTTTAAGTGTAATTTGATATGAACCATGCAATAATCAACTACATATTGTCTCTCCTAACTGAAAATGCAATCAGTGCAGTAATGTAGCCAGTAGTAAAATTGTATATTTGACTATTTATTAAAAAACTTAGAAATCAATAATCTGTACATAATATTTTGTGAACATTCGTCTGAATTAAGTCTAACTATATAGATCATTTATCATTCAATACAATTGTATAAATTGCTTTAGTGACTGATTTTGAAATAGTCTTCTTAAGAAAGAAAAATGAACTGTGCAAAAGAAAAATGATTAATCTTGTGAAATTTCTTTGAGGAATTGTGTGATAAATTGCCACAAACTATATATTGTTTAATACAATATTGCTGTAATGCGGTGCATTATCATAGAGACAATCATCATGGAATGAGGAAAATGAAAAAGATGCTATACATCTTTTTATGTACAAATATTCAATATTTTTCATAGAAGAGAAAACAATTCCAAACCCATGTGAAATTCTTTCAGTTTAACTGGTCGCTTCAAAAACCTACTTCCCTAAAAAAAAAACTGGTCGCTTCAAAAGCGTTGTATGTTTCAGGCATATTATGGCCAAACTAAAGGTTGCCATAGTTTCTAACAAATGTAGAATATATTAACTCCCGGTTTATCTTATCTCAAAATACTGAGAAAGATATTTTTGATAAATTTAAATTCTAGTACAACCCGGAGTAATTATTGACTGAACAGACTCACACAAAGATCAAAATTGTTAACACGTACAGAAATCAGATCGAAATACCACACTAAATGAAATGTATATAATATATTTCAGCAAACTTATACAAGAACTACAACACCGGGCAAATAAAAACTGTGAAATAACGTCATTCTAAGAAAAAAAGGGAAAACACGTTGACCAACACAAAAATATAACTTAAACTTAAACACAGCTTATCACAATTCTCATCAAGATAAAGATGATATAATTTCTTGTAGTTAGATGTTTATTAGAATTTAGAAGAAAACATACTTCTATTGCATTTTTGTACAACAAATTAAACACCTGCTCAACATAATTTCTCAGGATAAGTCGGAACGAATTATCAAGGCATCAGCATGCACAACCTCAATAACTTGTACACTGTTTAATAGTTTTTCCGTGTATTATCATAGAGAATCATCATGAGAAAAGAAAAGAAAAGAAAAGAAAAAAAAATCCTATATACCCTTTTATGTACTATCAGGACATGATTATTTGCGATGAAAAAAATTCAAAAGCTGAGTAAAAATACTTTTTACTAGCAGGTCAATGCTTAATGCAGGTCACCTATGAAGTATAGGTCTAGCACTGTCAAATTGCAGACCATATCCAAACTTGTAATTTTTCTTCACATGATCAATCTGTAAAAAAAAGTAAGAACATGTATAAGCACCAGCTAACACAAATCTGAACTGACTATAGATCAGAGAAACAAGATGCAGAATATTCACTGTTTGTACAACAGATATGTTGAAACAGAAATATACAATTGTCATGAGGAAGTATAAAATGAAATCACAAATTTGTAAATTAAATTTAACAAACCTCAGAAGAAACAACAAGCTTAGTGCCAGAACCAATCTTCCTCTCTAAATAAGAAGATACAACAGCATTGGAATCCACTTTTCCCCATAACAGACACTGCAGTCAATTTTATTTTTTGTAAAACAATCGCAATAGTGTATATAATTACAGATATATGTACGCGTGTCTGTGTGTGTAGAGAGAGAGAAAGAGACAAATCCAGCAGAGTCAGAGAAAAAACCTACTTCTCTAAATTTGTAGTGGTAACCAAATCTCGATATAACATCTCCTGTGGAATGCACATATATGAATTCGGAAGCAAGTGAAACCTGACAAAAAGGAACAAGGCTATTTTTTCAGAATATTGCAAAAAAGATTCAATTTTTATTTGTGTAGGTATCTAACCTTCTCAGATAAATTCTGGATGTAAGACAGTGAAAATGATCCATCGGTCATAACTTTTCCATTTGCTATCTAACAGTAGATAAGCATGTCAAATTTAGTGAGAATGCAGAAATTGTTACAAACAAGTTAACAAAAAGGCCAAATTTTGCATCATACTTTTCAAGAAAACAAATGAATACAGAAGTAAAACAAAACCAACCATTTTGTTAGCACTATATCGGGCACCAAAGCCAAACATAGGCATGGTCATTAGATCACCCCACCAAGATAATTCAGAGCCCAAAGATAATTTTTTTGTTACACTCTGCAATTAGAAGTGCATTAAAGAAGTATGATTCGATTCTTTGACAGCATCATTACATGAAAGTGAAGGGCATATTACTTCTCCAAGTACCTTGATGTAATTAGCACCATATACACCATCTTTTCCAACTTGAAACTGAGACTGATAACTTTCACCCTGTAATGACCATAAAAATAAGCATGACAAAAACAGTTGTAACAAGACAAGTAATCACAAATATCTGATTATTATCATATGAATATTTAAACAGACTTACCTTGTACTCAAACTGGAGTGTGCTACAGGAGTAATTCGGTTTGTTTGCTAACTGACAGAGAGTATATAAATCAAAATCAGTAAAATAAATTATTGTGATTCTTTTCTCTCCGTGTTGGTGGGTGGGTTTTTTTTTTTTTTTTTTTTTGGGGGAGGGGGCGTACCTCTGAATATATATGGCAAGTGAGGTTATTAGTCAAATTACACTTGACATATGCATCCAGTGTTCCATGCACATCTATCGTTCCCAAAAGGGAAACCTGCTCAAGCTCATGATTAGAATTTAGAAACTAATCCCATCCCATGGTATATATACAAAGAAATAATAAGTTATAACAGATCTTGTAACCTTTGAGTCAACAAACTTGGCACCAAATTCATAACTCCCAATGGTGACTTTATGAATCTCATGTGCATAGGGAAGCTCAATCGACTCCATGCGGACACTGTCAGATTATTCAAGTTGATTTCAGAAAGACAGAAGTTAAAAGAGAAGAATTGTTCATTTAGTACACTGCTTAAATAAGACCTGTGCATAACTGAGAATCTTTCGTTCAATCTGTGCATTAGAATAATCCTCATCCCCTCGAAAGGATCAATTGGCTTCAGTATCACTGGGACAAGTTCAAATGCCAAGAATGCAATCAGTGACAAATAGCAACAAGTGTTAATAATTTAATCAAGAAAATTACTTTCAAGAAAACAAGAATTGTAGATGATCTTGTGCAGAGCAGCAGAGGTGCAAGCAACGCTAGTAAAGCACAACCTAAGCATTATCTTTCATGTGTAAGACTGTTTCAACTTTGTTATCAACCTGAACTAGCATCATTTGCATACAAAACAGTGTATTTCAAAATAATACCAATGTAGCTCAAGCTCCAAGCAAGAAAATAACAAATCGAGAAAAAGAAAAGTAAAATGATTCAGCAAATGCTGATTCCGATCAAAGGAGAGGAAATGCTCACGATTAGCTTCGCTATGGAGGTTTTGGAACGGAATGGGGCAAGGGAGCCTTGTACAGTGAACCTCCTCGCTCTTCTCCTCCTCCTCAGCCGCGACGAGATCACCGGATTCCGGCCGCGCAATCACCTTGTATGGCGGAGCCAGATCGAACGCGCGACTGATAGCGGATCCCATGACAGAGTGAAGTGGCGTGGGTTCAGTGCAAATTTTATGTTTTGCGCGGGGTAAAATGGGAAGATTGATGGAGCTAGAGAGCTAGTAATAAGTGGAGATGGAGGTGACCATATTTTTGAATTTCAAGGTGGTTTTCTCTGAATCAAATCGAAAGAGAGATTTTAAGGTGTTCACTCAAAAAAAAAAAAGAAAAAAAAAAGAGAGATTTTAAGGCGGAACCGTAGAAACGGAAGCATGTGGGAATTATACAAAAATACAGTAACATTATTCGACGATTAATTCGTGAAATGTTTGTATCATGCATATAGTTATTTTATTCGCAAATGAAACATGAACATTTTATTATGAACTGCACTAGTGCAGACAATTTAGCTTCGTTGTAGACTATAGAAGCATACAATCTGCCACAGGAAAATGTCACACAAAATCAGACGGCGCGAATCAGGATTCTGTTTCGTCCTACCGAAATCCTTGTTTGTTGGAGCGATCAAGTAACCAACTGCACTCTGATGTATGACGTGTAGAACTCTGTTTTTCTATCAATCAGATCCGTCCAACCAAAAAATGAACGGTTAGGATCTTTAGGTATAGTGGTCTACACGAAACATCAGTCGTTGATTTTAAATTGAACAGACCTGAAAGAACCAAAAGAAAAAAACACAACTAGAATGGTTATTTTTTAATGCCAGAAAATATGTTTCGTAAATAACAGAACGGGTTTAGATTCTTCACGAAACATATTTTGTGGCACTAAAATTTAGAAATAAATTCAGTTTTGATAATTTCCAAACAAGATTTGTTCTCAAAAGTCAAAACTGTTTGTCATGTTAATTATTTAGGTTGCACGCTTAAGAATATGTACAATAATTTTCATTAACAACTTTGCTATAATAATCTTTGAGATGGGTTAATATCAATGAAAATTATAAACTTTGCATTAATTATTTTTAGGTTCTTCTATGAGCACTAATACGAAACTCGTTAAGAGACATTTAGTACTAGTTGCTAGTAATTTTTCAATTTAAATTCATTTGGATGACATTTTACTAGTAATAATGTTCTGAATATTAGGCATTCTTTAATTTGTCAATAATCTTATGTACTAACATATTTTTATTTATTTTATTTTACCGTTAAAAATAGACTTCATTATTGTTTAGAGAGAGATATGCTAGAGTGTTTCATAGAACATCAAATCGTTTGTGCTTCACACATGTATCTCTAATTTTGAAGTTCATACGACTGATTCAAATCGTTAAACATGATTTATATATTAAAATCTCCTTGGAAGATTGAATTTACATTTTTTTTTATTTTTTGCTATTTCTTTAGAGAGGTAGAAATATTGCCGATCAAATGATCTCTAGGCCAACCAATTTGAGTGATTTCTCACATCTTTAAAAAGTAGCTAAAATTTTCAAAAAAGAATGTAAAATTCAATCTCCAAGAAATTTCAATATCTAGATCATGGTCAACATTTTGGATCGGCCGTTTGAACTTTGAAATTAGAAGATACGGGTATGGAGCACAAGCGGTTTTGTCACACCCCAGAAATAATGACTAGCTTAGGGGTGTAAATTCCGCCACGTGTACTTGATTTCAAGTACACAAAAGGCTTAATTGACCACTCAGAAACACATATAAGATTTATTTATTATACTTAATTTGAAGAAAAAACACACATTTCACACTGTACATAATCATCCAACAAATACATATATATAATCCAGCGTCTGTATACAAGGTTTTCAGCGGAAGCAAAACAAAAGTAAAATACATACTAAAGAGGGCAATCCCATCAAAGGATGTGGGACCGACCCTAGCTAACCTACTACACACTAATCCTAACAAAAAGGAATCAAAGAAAGCAAATGAAGTGATCCTCAAAACGGAAGACGCTGGGGACTCCATCCTAGCGCTCTCCTCTGGACAGCAAAAGAACTTCTGCTCCTTACCTGGACCCCACAACCAACAGTGGAACGTGAGTAAATTATAAAAATTTACTCAGTGTGGATTAAGGTCCAGCCTTTGGGATTATATCCGATTCAAGGTTGGACCAAATCACATTTACTGAGAATACCTATATTTAGTTACTACACCTGACTTGTATTTAGTTTAACCATTAATCAATTTAAATAATTAAATCTATCCAAGAGACGATACGAGAAAGAAACCCAAAATATTTATGAGGAATAGTAGTATACAATACTAGTAAGGAAATATATCAAACTCCCAGACAAATGTTCAAAGAATCAAATTTTAGAACCCCGGATGTAGGACTTCAGGATTCGCCCCCTTAGACGGGTCTAGTATGTCAGCCGCCAATCTAAGGGTATCGTTAGACGGGTCTAGTATATCAGCCGCCAATCTAACTTAATTCTGAGTTTCCAGAACGAAACGCCCTGGTAATAGCATGAGCGGCTATAAAAGCACACACTCGATCAAAAGCGAACCGAGAAGCCTACCTTACAAAGAGAAAATAATAAACATAAACTCTCGGTCTCAGCCGTCATACGGAAATAAGGAACCGACTACCCGTTTGAGTAACAATAATAAAGGAAACTCCCTGTACCAACCAGGGGCCAAAGGAGGAAGTCCTTCGAATATTAGGAGATCCCGAAACATCGGCTAATAGAAATATAAAGAACGGAATAGCTCCAATACGTCACATATGACACGCATACTCTAAACTGAGAAACCGAACCTTAATCACTTAAGGAGGAAGTATTATAATAATATAATAAGGATCTTGAGAATAAAACTCTCTAACTGGCACCACGAGTCATCAAGTGATGATCATCGTTGGTGAGGATTAGTCGAATGTCCTTAAGGACATCCCGTTGAGAATATCCCATGGGCTATGTCAGACACCATGACACATACTCCCTCCACGATGCCCTCATACTACATCCATCCTAAAACTCACCGGCCCGACTCTCATCACTCCCGACGAGTATAGATATATAATATTGATACGCATCTACCTATAAATATCCTAATAGCCTATATGATCCGTATATCAGATCTTACGTGCAATATGAATGCAGGTGACATGCAAATGCAGGTTGGTCTAAATAGTTGGTTCAGTTACCAATATGAATTCATGACAATTCAAGATCTACGGGCCTGATTATATATTGTTGGTAATTTGGTACTGCAGTTCAATTTAGGTAAGTCTGGTAGGTCTTAATTAAGAGAGAGAAAGGAATATAATCCCCAGAAATCCACACCTGTTAACGAAGAAGTGCGACATTGATATCTAGGCGTTTATTTGGAGAATCTCTGCAATGTCATCGACTCTGTCAGCGCCCACATGGTCAAGAGTCACCTTGTCTTCCTATTTGGCGTTAGGGTTTTATCAGTCTAATGTATTGTAACATTCTTTAACTTATGAAATCATATAGAATAAAATCTAAACGTTGAGACGTCCTTGATGCTCTTAATATAATGTCATTATCATGTTTACTTAGTCAGATCTCTGTGTAGTGTCTTGTCTGCACAGAGAGTGTGAGAATCATATTCTTATCGTTTTCTATTTCTTTATTCAGTGCTCACTTTTAATTTATTTATATAAGCGATATCTTAAATTATGTGTTTGCTAATGTTCTGATATAACTATGTCGTTAAGACGATATCCTATAGAATCAAAACTAGAGAAATAGCACGAAGTAAGCATGTTATAAATTTAACCACTTTTAGTTGTGCACTTTTATTATTAAACTAAGAAAAGAGGAAAGGAAAATAGTTAATTAGATATTAACTAATATGTGTATTTATAATATGTATGTGTTTATAGAGAAATTAAATATTCACTTAATCACACAAGAATGTGTATTGTATGTAATTAGGATTCATTAAAGGTGATATAGCTAAATTGATCAATATATATTATTGTGATTAAACATTTATTTAGTCATAATTAAGTATATTTTATATGTATTGTATTTAATATATTATATGGATATCATATGTATTATATTTAAATCAGTCTTTAATTTAGTCATGATACTATACGTATTAAATATTTACTTAGTCAATATGTTATATGTATTATATTTAATGTGCTTTAGAGAAATTGACCAATATACGTTATTATGATTAAATCTGTACTTAATCATTATTGTGCGTAAATCATGTGTTGTATTTAATTTGACATAAAGAACTTGATCTACATATATATATATATATATATATATCTATTTTGAAATGTTACCTTGGGTGTGTGTATCGTACGTAGTTTAGTTGTACATTTCATTTTGATGCGATATATAGAGAAATTGATCAATATATATTATTATTATATATAGTTATACTTAGTCCAATTCTGTCAGTGACGTGCGATAGATATTAATATATATATACAATATATTTAATGTGTTTTAAAATTAATTAACGTGTTATTATAATATTTAGTTAATTCAATCGTAGCGTAAAATTGTAAGTCAAATATCAATATGTCAGACACGATGTCGTACCTTACCAAATATTCTACCATATAGCTATGTCGTATATTTATTCGTTATATTGTTTTGTGCTAAATATAGTATAGAAAAATATATAGAAACACAAGTTGGTTAATTTTATTTTATTTAGTTTTGTTTGTGTGTTAATGCTTTTGGAATTAGTGAATTATATCACGTATAGTTAGTTATATTTTAAATTGAGTATGATTATTCGTATAGATGACAATGACCATTATCATATGATAATATTATTTATGATTAATAATAAATACAATATTAACATCTCGCTATCTAGTAGTTGCATGTTATAAGTAAGGAGTTTAATTAGGCTTTACGTTTATTCCTATATAAGTATTAGTTAATTAATTATGTATTCAATTTCATATATTAAAAATTATGTTTTGCGTGACCAAGTTGTGTTAAAACAGAGCCTCAACAGTTTGATCACTTAGAGAACTCCTAACTGGGCTTAGGGTTCTCCCACTGATGCTGAAAGTTGATTCAGATGCAACTGTGGAAATTGGGACAACAAGGATGTCCCTCGTCAGGCGAGAAAGGACTGGATACTTTGGTGCCTTCAACTTCCACCACCCAAGGACATCAAACTCATCATCTAGGCTTGCTGCATCAAGAGCGTCAGCAAGGTAGTCTTCTAGCTCTGTTCTGATTGATTCAGAAATCTTCTTAACACACATGAAGTCCTTCAAACCAGCTCTGGTATCACTATCCAAAGCTGGTGCACTAGCTGGTTTCCTGCCAACAGTTGTAGCATAAGAGTTGTTATTTATTTTTAGCAAGGTAGTTGAATGAGAAATATAAGATAAGTCAGTACCTTGATGGTTGTGATGAGCTTGGACCTTGGTTATGTACTTGCCTTGAGTGTGCTTCACAATATTCATTGAACAAGGCACTCATACAAGTCTTTAAACTCTCAATAAACCCTGCACACTCCTCTAGATACATTTGTTGTACATAATACTCAACTACAACAAACTTGCAACGAGGATCAAGCACACAAGCAATTGCCAATAGAGTGTTGCTAATGTTCCAGTACTTGTCCCATTTGAGGAACATTTCTCTACTCATCTCAGCAACAAAAGGATAATGGCTGACACTCATTTTTTTATAACTAGATACACCTCACAAAACTCAGGAAAGAAAAGGTTCAAAGTGGGATATTTTGTGCCACTCAATTTGAGTGTTGCATCATAAAATGGTTTCAAGCAGTCAAATAGAGCTTTAACTCTATCCCATTCTTGTTCAGACGGGTTGTGTGTGTACCTTCTATCAAGTGTGGCAAAACGATTGATTGCCTCTTTGAGTTCCAAGGCTAACTCTAACATCAGAAATGTCGAGTTCCACCTTGTTTGCACATCACAAGCAGGCTTTTTGTTTGGTGCACCAACCTGAAAACAAAAGGCAAACATTAATTAGAATAACCTGATTAAGGTGGAATTGATTAATATTAATACCTAAGTTGCTGCAAGTCTAAACATCTCCATTCTGGACTGTGAATTGCGAATGTACTGCATCGATTCACGAACACAATTTATCTCATCAGATAAAACTTCCAGTCCATCTTGAACAATAAGGTTCAAGATGTGACAACCACATCTTTGATGGAAGATGGCACCATTAACTGGGAGGTTAATCTTAAAAGATGTGGTACTCAAAAGTTCAGTGATGCAAGCATCATTTGCTGAAGAGTTGTCTAATACAAGGTTGAAAGCCTTCTTATCTAGGTTCCACAACACCAACTTCTCAAGAATTGCATTTGCTATGTTTTTACCAGTGTGTGGACTTGGCAATGCAAAAAAACTAATTACTCTTTTCCTCAACTTCCAATTGTCATCAATGTAATGACAGGTAAGGGATAGAAATTCTCTATCTCTGCCCTTACAAGTCCATAAATCAGAAGTAAAGCTAAATCTACAATCCAGATTGTCAAATAAACCATACATATTCAATTTTTCCTCTTCATATATATTAATACAATCAGCTCTAAGAGTAGTTCTAGAGATCATCTTAAATTGGGGCTGTAGGTCAGTTAAAAGCACTTTCAAATAGTGATGACTTGCACAATTGAATGGATAATCATGTGCAATTACAACTCTTGCAAGATTCTTCCTACATCTGAGTTGATCAAACACCCATACAGCAGAAGATGGGCCACTAATAGTGCACATGAGATGTAATAAGCACAAGTTACAACAAGGTAAAATGAGATACATATAGTAAAAAATGAAATAACCTGTTGAATTGCCAGCAGCCAGTAATCTCTGCAGAGCATTAGGTTTTCTCCTTAGGGCCTTGGGGATTAACTTGCATCCCTTGTAAATGTGATGCTTCAAGGACCTAGTGCTCCTTTGATTACCCATAGTATAGTCCTTCCCACAGTATTTGCAATTAGCAACATAGCTACCATCAGGTTGGGTTTCTCCTCTTTCGAAATGGTTCCAGACCTCAGAGGTTAAGGTTTCCCTTAATTTTCTCTTTTTGGTGGGCTCATCAGCTGCTGCTGGATCACCACCAGGACCTTGAGGGACACCAATTTCTAGCCTTTGGATTTCCTCTGGTGTTTCTAAGTTTAATCTTGGCCCCATACTAAAACAGACAAGCAACAAGCATAAACAAACACATTTCAAGCATAACAAGCACAGTTCCAGCAAGGTAAACCTCACTTAACTGGCATAAGCAAGCACAAGAACAGTTCACACAAAATCAAGTAGTGCAAAATTCAAGTTAACAAGCAAAAGAACAGTTCACAGATCAAGCAGTGCACAATTCAAATTAACAAGCACAAGAACAGTTCACAGATCAAGCAGTTCACAATTCAAGTTAACAAGCACAAGCACAGTTCACAGATCAAGCAGTGCACAATTCAAGTTAACAAGCACAAGCACAGCTCCAGCAAGGTTAACCTCACTTAACTGGCATAAACAAGCACAATTCACAAAACAAGTAGTGCACAATTCATGTTAACAAGCACAAGCACAAGCACAACTCACAGATTAAGCAATGCACATTTCAAGTTAACAAGCACAAGCATAGTTCACAGATCAAGCTTACTCATCATCAGACAAATCTGGTTCTAAGACCTGAGTTACCCTTTTTGAACCAGCCATCAAGCCACACTTCTTGATTCCTCCCTCTCTTTTCTTTCTTTCTTATTGTCTCTCTCTTGTCTTGGTTCTCCTCTCTTTCTCTACAACTAAAATGAACCTCTGTACCAATATATATCTATATAAGCAAGGAATACCACGAATCATGATTACCTGGTGCCTGAGATGCCTGGAAAAACGATCTGTCACCGGTCTCACAGTTTAGATCGAACAACAAAATCTGGTTAGGGACTTAGGGTCTTTGTCTCTTAGAGAGCATAGCATCGTGCATATCGTACTGGAAACTTGGTTAAGACCGAAAAACCAGGCACCGACAGCACAACAGGAAATCAGGATAAAATCTAGGGTTTACAGCGAGCAATCATGAATTTGAGGGTTGCTGACAGCAACGACTGCATGACAGAGTTCTCAGACAGCGTGTGAGAGAGAGATCGGGCTTTGAGTATGTAGAGAGAGAGGATCAAGAGCAGAGCGGCGAGAGAGAGGATCAAGAGCAGAGCGGCGAGAGAGAGGATCAAGAGCAGAGTGACGAGAGAGGGGATCAAGAGCGGCGAAATGACAGGAAGGAAGAAGATATGATTTGCTTTTCTCGACAACCCTAGATATTTCCGCCTTTTCCTCTTCTCTGCAATAACAAAAATAGTAGCATCACGAAATAACGATTTACACGGTCACAAAATAGACTCGTTGCGTATTTCGTTCCGTCAAATGGACGAAATTCCAGATTGTTGCATCGACTGTTGTGTTTCCAGCGAAAAAAAATTTCTTCCTCGTGACCGTTCGATTTCGAACGAAATAGAACGGGTGAACAATCGAACGCTGTTACGTTTGCACCCCTAACGAGGTGCTCATTCCCCATATGCACGCTTTTCGATAAAGTTGAAAAGATCAAATGCGCGTTTCTCCATCAGCATTTTTCAATTTAAACCGGGTTTCAAATACACTGGATCAATCGATTTTTATCAAATCCGCCAATTATGTCGAATTTTTTTCTGACCCACAAGCATGTACGGTCTTTCAAATGAAACAGACCGGAAGTTGATTGGTTCTGATCTTTTCCGGTTCGACCGGCTGGTTCGACCCATTTTAGAAGCACGACTTTATATAACAAAATTAAATAAAGTTCGCACTTAATAAAATAAAATAGAATACAATTTACACTTTATACAATAAAATAGAATATAATTCATTTTTACAAAGATGACATGCCGAGAGATGCGTTGTTGACTCTTATTTGTTGCTGCATGACTTAGACAGACTTTTTATTTCTTACTATTTTTTTATTAGAATAATGTTTCGTAGACTATTGATATCGATTTTATTATGCATCTTTAGTTGAGCTATCCTACACATTATTTGAGTTATATGCATGTTATACCATAACTATTTCAGTACAAAAAAATAATATGTATAACTATTTCAATACAAAAAATAACGTACATAATAACTCAAATAATATACATGATAAATCCACTAAAAATACATAATAAAATCGATAACATGTTATCCTAAAAAAAAAATCGATAACATGTATAATTATTTCGGCACAAAAATAAAATGCATAATAACTCAAATAATGTGCATGATAACACAACTAAATGTGCATAATAAAATCGATATTAATAATTAATATCAAATATAGTATGTACGCATCAGCTTCTTTTTTATTAATATCGTCGTTTGAAAATTATAAGCGTGTCCTTCTTCAATTAGCATGCGAGACACGAGTGAAATATATATATAGACTGACGATAGCTTGTCTCCTCTAATTAATTTGGCGCAAGTATATTCAATTAATTTCTCTAAGATCTCATTTTGGGTATCACGTAGGCACAACGTGCAGGATACACTTAAATTTGGAAGTACAATATTCAAAATTTGTAGCGGTCTAAACCCATTCATTGAACATTTCAATACTATACCTGTACCAATTAAATAAGGGAAAATCAAGAGGCACCAGCTGCTGCTCCATTTATATCTTTCTGAATTCAATTGCGCCTCTTCAAATTAAGTCATAAGTCATAACCCTCCCAACAACTTGCTTGGGATACTATACAGAGAAAGAGGAGATGGCACTAGAGGCTTTGAGTGAGAAGCTCCTCACGCTATCGCCGGGGAAGGAGGACGAGGAGGAGGAGTGCCTGAGTAAGCGGGTATGGATCGAGTCAAAGAAAATGTGGGTGGTGGCGGCACCGTCTATCTTCACCAATTTCTCTACGATCGGCATTTTGGTTATCACGCAGGCGTTTATGGGTCACGTAGGTGCCACCGAGCTGGCGGCGTATGCGCTCTCCTTCACCGTCATGGATCGCTTTGCCGTCAGTATCCTGGTAAAACGTTTTCTCTTTGTGAAATCTTCCATATATAGAAGTATTTAGGATTTAGGATTGCTTCTTAAAGAAATTATTGATAATTAAAAAGAAAGGTGGTACGAGTGGTTGGAAAGTTGTAATTAATTTTCATAAAAGAAGGAAACAGTAGATTTCTACCATTGACAGTAAATTCAAGTTTCCAACGGCAGTTTTTCTACTGTTAAGCACATTCAATCGAAAAAAGTACTCCAGTCATTTGATTATTTTCATCAGCATTATTTTCATAATCACCAAACAAAGTGGCAAACCCGGTCACACAAACGAAAATAAGATAAACAAAAAGATGCAAAAGTGAAACTTTTCAATGTACAGTATTTCGAATATCATTCATTTCGTCTTTATTTTTTTACTGGTATCTTCAACTCCGATCATTTCTATTTTTGGAACTTTTCGTACAATCGTTCTTTTTATTTACAAATTATTTAATATATTTCTATTAATAAAAAATGCTATAATTCAACACAGCATTAAATACAGCTATCAACTTGATGTCAAGTATTACTATTACCCACAACATTAAAATATGGGGAGTATAACCAAGTAGCTTCCTTGACCTTTCCTTTTGTCCAATTAAAACAGATACCATTGTCATGCGAAATAATCAAATTCTTTAGGATTTTTGTAGTATTATTTATTAAGAGAACCTCTATATAATATATATATGAGCATGACTAAAATAATATGCATAGTACACCACATAACGTACTATGCGCTCATTTGTATTTAATTTGATCATTAAATTGATATTTAAGTTTCTCAATAAATTCTTCATATCAAAATCTTGTAGGAAATAAAATTTCGTGATTTTTAGAGTTTTCTTACTATTTTTTAAATATTTTTTAAAAACAGCTCAGAAGTGACACTTTTGTAGTATTAAATCTGGACTGTTTTTAAAAAATATTTAAAAAATAGCTAGAAAGCTCTAAAAATCACGAAATTTAATTTACTACAATATTTTCATATAAAAAAATTTATTGAGCAACTTAAATCTCAATTTAATGACTTATATCTATATACATAGTACAAAATGAAGTGTATTATGCATATTATTTTAGTCATGCTCTATATATATATATATATATATATATATATCTCCGGCCTCCATTTTTTGGTGAAGTTTGGTAAGCACGCATCTATGACATGAAACACGTGAAACACGTGAATGCATAGTACGTGATGATAAAAGGTTGGTGGAGAGGAGAACACCATGAAATTGGATGTGATGTGTGAAAAGTGTGCAATGAAATGGGAATCAGTTTGTGAAGTCAGGAATTTGTCTTCTTCCTTCCTATATCATGTCAAAAGAAACAACAAGACACCATGTCACCATGTCACCATCCCAATGCGCGCATGTGGATCTTTCCCAAGATCCGGTGTCTAAAGACTAAGTATCAGGAATTTGTCTTCTTCATATAAATAAATACATAAATAACAACTAAATAAATACGGCCATACATGTGTATATATATTATTAATTTTGATATTTTAGATTTTAAATTTATTATTTTAAATAGTTATTTTTAATATATAATTATATATGCATATTTATTAGAGCATGGCTATAGTGCTTTACAAAGCATCAAGCAAGTCGTACTTCGCCCTCGTATCTCACATTTTAAACACAAAACAACGAATTCAACTCATAGAACTTGATCTTCGTATTAAAATCTCATTAGTGACCAAATTTTACATTTTTAAAAAAATTACTATTTTTAAAAATAGTAAATAAATTCTAAAATGCAAAATTCGGTCTCCAAAGAGATTTCAATGTGAAAAATCAAGTTTTACTGTTTGGATCGACCGTTCGGACTTTAAAATTGAAGATACGAATATGAAATATCGCTTGTTTGGTTCTTTGTGAAGTATCGTAGCCATGCTCTATTTATTAATAATAAATGCTATATTTTGCTTTATGTAACCGAATTTGTACTGTATCGTTGAATGTAAATTTTATTTTGAATTTTAGCATCCATCTAACATTTATGTTTATATTCATATTACTCAATAAACTTGTAATTTTAGCATTATCTGTTTTCATATCCGTATTGTTTTCACCCTACTAATAATTGAAATTAAGCATGAATTAAAACAATGAAAATGTTTCAGTAACCTATCTTATAATTTAGTTGTTTTATTACTTTGACATTATTTTCTTAAATTCCTGTCACTGCCTCATCATGTGGAATGCCAACCAGCCACATGATGGTTAAATAACAAATAAAACAAAAAAACAAAAATGTGGTACTATTAATGGTCCAAGATGGGGATAACAACTAAAATAAATAATAAACGGCATTGCAATCTGTGGAAATTAATGGTCCTGATCGGATCTCAATAAATAGTCTTGATTCCTACTATTTGATAAATTAATTCCACGAGCCCCATGTTCATCAGTGAGAGACAAGTTTATCCTTTTTTTTTTATTTATTTCTGACTTGAACCAACGATCCCGTTGCCATTATTTAATGGGAAAATTATTAATTACCTTTTATGTGGGCATCAGTACATACAGCATAGCAATGGGAAAATTATCCATTGTAAATTGTTATGGGCCTCTCATCTCTATTTCTAATGGGCCTTTAAAAGAAGCAGTTTCAATTTCAAAATGATGATAAATTGATAATGATGATGATGATGATGATGATGATGATGATGACAAAATACAGAACTATGTCTATCTCATGACGTTATCAGATAGGGAATTTCAGTAGTAGAACAAAATATTAACCCTTTTATTTCATAAAGTTTTATACTTTTATATCACAATATTGTTTAAGAACAATCATTTAAAAGAAAATGCAATTGATTTACTTTCCAATGTTTTGCAGCTCGGCATGGCAAGTGCACTCGAGACACTCTGCGGCCAAGCCTATGGCGCAAGACACTACCACATGCTCGGCATCTACCTCCAAAGATCATGGATCATCCTCCTTACCACTGCCACCGTCCTCCTCCCGCTTTTTATCTTCACATCACCCCTGCTGCGTCTGCTCGGTCAAGACCCAGAAATCTCTCGCGTGGCCGGACGCATATCATTGTGGTTCATCCCCGTCGTCTTCTCCAACGCGTTCAATTTCACATTCCAGATGTACTTTCAGTCGCAGAGCAAGAACATCATCATCTCGTATTTTTCCTTTGTGTCAGTCACACTGCATATAATTCTCTCGTGGTTGTTGGTCATCAAGTTGCAATTGGGGTTACCAGGTGCCATGACTTCGATGATTATCGCCATGTGGATTCCTGTGATTGGCCAGTTTGTGTATGTGATGTGCGGCGGGTGTCCTCATACATGGAAGGGTTTTACGTGGAAAGCGTTTGATGATCTCTGGCTTGTTGTTAAGCTATCATTGTCTTCCGGCACTATGATATGGTAAGTAACCTTCATAAAAAAGATACAAGTTTATTTCCTATGTTGCCTCATTGAAAAAAAAAAAGTTCATTCTGGTATATTATACTTGGATTGCACTGTACCGGTATCCAAGTCCAAGATATTGTTACATGGGATTTTATTCTGCTATGTTGTTGCAGCTTGGAGCTGTGGTACAACTCGATACTGGTATTATTAACTGGATACATGGCAAATGCCCAAGTCGCTCTTGATGCTTTGTCTATATGGTTAGTATTATTCAAAACAAGCATTCTCGTACTATCTTTATATGAGTTTCTCAATATTTAAAATGCTTCTGTTTCATTTTCCTTTCTGAGCAGTCTCAATATTTCTTTTTGGGAAATCATGATATCCCTTGGTTTCTTATCCTCCGCCAGGTAATTTCTATAAACTTCTATCTCATTTTTTAAAATTTTATTAAAAGATCAGTCCAGGTCATCAGGAATTTGTGCTTACCAAATTTTATATGGTTTTGAAGTGTGCGAGTTTCTAACGAGCTTGGAGCCGGCAATGCAAAAGCTGCAAAATTTTCAGTTGTGGTTCTTACATCGACATCAACTATAATTGGATCGATTATCTTCTTATTATTCATATGTTTCGATAGAAGACTTGCTTATCTATTCACAACAAGTGATGTTGTTGCTGAAGCTGTCATTGAACTGACACCACTCCTTGCTATCACAATACTGTTGAATAGCGTTCAACCAGTACTTTCAGGTTATTATTTGCTTATTGTTGAAAAAAATATTTCATATTTGCTGATTTTTTTTCCAAGTTTGCACAACATCTTATTTACTGTATTCTGGTAACAATGAAAATCAGGAGCTTCCATCGGGGCCGGCTGGCAGTCCTTAGTAGCATATGTAAATATTGGATGCTATTACTTAGTTGGAGTTCCACTTGGCTTTATCCTTGGTTATCCATTTGGTTATCAAGTTAAGGTAAAAGTATATCATGTACTATCCATTTGATAATTAATTTTGCTTTCTTTGGTTGAAGAAAATATACGTTATACAACGTTATACTTACATATTTTTACTTTTTCCATTTTAATAGGGAATTTGGATGGGCATGATTCTTGGAACTCTAATGCAAACTTTAGTTCTCTTATTTATTACTTGGAGGATCGACTGGAATAATGAGGTAAATCTACGTAGCAAGTAAAGCTTTTTGAATATTGATTGATCCATAAATAATCAAGCAATACTTAGTTAGATAATTTATTCCATTGGATGGTATATTTTCAACACATGTAAACAGAAATTAACAAATTTTTTATGAACTGTACAGGTGGCCATTGCTAAAGCAAGAGTTGAAAAGTGGTTGTTGCCAGAATCGACTGAGACAGACCATCAACGAGAGGTTGCTTAATATTTCTTAGTAAAACCCTGTTTTTATTAGAGTTGTTAGTAAAACATTACCAGTTGAACTTGAGGAAGAAATTTTGTGCTATGTAACATTTTTGTTCATTCATTTCAAATTTTGTACCGATCTAATTTTAATACCATTTGTTGATGTCTAACCCTACCTTTTAGAGATGTTTTACCTGGAAAAGTAAAAAAAAAAGATTACAAGGGCATAGTAATTTGCAAGAGAAGTTAATAAATCTAGAAACTGTTTGTAGTTTCAGTCAATGAGATAAATTAAGACATAAAAGCTCCCACAAACTGAGTAACGAGTTTGTCAAAAAAAAAAAAAAAGTTAATTCAAATAGTAGGATAGATAAGAAAAGTAAAAGAAAAAAATGGAGGATTTTTGGTTTGTCGAATTTAACTTAAAAAAGCCCAAGAGCGCATAATAATAATAATAATAATAATAATAATAATAATAATAAGAGTTAATATATCATCCCCACTTCATGTCCCCTCTCGCATCCCCGCTACGCGACAAAACAGTTACGTGATACAGTATAAAGACTTGTAACATTTAATATAAAGACTTTCATGTTAAAATGGAGACTGTCAAATAAAGTATTATGTGTACATTCTCTGAGAAAGAAAGACTGTCAAAAGTATAAAGACTTCGAATGTTAATTATAAAGACTTCCACGATACAGTATTCATTGCAGTATATAATTAACAAGAAAATTACAAATAAATACTACATGTCTTGAAAAATGAAAACTTGACACTCAATATTTATTATAATGAATCCAGTCCAATAGTATAAAGACTACTACATTTGAGTATAAAGACTTACATTCAGTATATAAAGACTACTACATTTGTCGTATATGAGAGGCGTGTAAGGAGGACTTGTAAGGGGAACATTTAGTCGCTTCCTAATAATAATGTATGTAGTGATAAATGAGAGGTAAAACACATTGTAGGATGTCCTTTTTTTCCCAAAAAAAGAAAGAAAATTGCAATAACATATGTGGTGCTGCGCTACAATTAGTACACTACAGGAGGGTGTCGCATTTGCATCAGGAGAAGATCTATTGCATTTGCGCTTTTTTATTAGCATCAGTAATAAAATTTTCGGACCTTTAATTTTTTATTTGAACATATTGCATTGGAAGCGCTGATGCAAGTTTACATTTGTGTCTGCTATACTGATGCAAATAAGTGCAATTACTTTTCTCTAAAAATAAAGGGCTGGAGGAGCACTTTTGCCTCAGCATCCGCTGATGCAAATAAATATAATTTTTTTATGTTGATGCACATCTGTTTTGCAGATGCAAATAAATATCGCTTAAACGCTACTTGTGAATATTTGAAAAAACGTCGTTAGTCGAAATACAAAATACGTGTTGTTTCGTGTTTTGTTTTGTTATTTGATAACGAACACGAACACGAAGCAGAGATGTTTCGTGTTTCGTTTTGTTATTCGGTAAGCTTTTGAGCTTGACCCACGCATACATTCTAAGTCCTTAACTTCTACATGTTTTTTATTCACAAATGGTACCGTTAGATTTTGTTAGAATTGAATCACATCCGTTGCTTCTAGGTTAGGGTTTCTACCCACGCATACATTGGTTTTGTTATAGATTTTGTTATTCTGACTTCTCTCTCGTCTCTCTTTCTCCGCCTCCCTCTCTCACTTAAGAAAAAAACACCGAGAGTGGTTTCTGCCTCGTTCCCTCCGCCCTCCACTTCGACGGGGTCATCGCTGTCGCACTCGATAGAACCTCCGATCTGTCCATCTGCCAGCACCTCTGATCTGTCCTCCCGACCTCAAACCCTTGTTCCCATCTCCCAGCACCTCCGATCTATCCATCATCTTTTGGAACTTTTATTCATCCTTGAATGGGAATGACATGGTGCTCTTTTTTTGCAGGTTGTGGCAGCGGGAGCCAACCCTCTCCCACTTCGCAGGAGGTGCTGTTACCACTGCCGGGCAGGCCCACCCAGATCACCATGACGCTTCGATTTGCCTTGCTCCACCTCTCTCTCTACAGTACGCCCTTCGCGATGGGCATCGCCTCCTCTTACTCGATCTGCTCACTACGACTCGCTCAGCCTACTCTCTTGCTGGATCTACTCGCTGGCCTCAAACCCCTCGCCTTCAGCTCTCTACTGATGTACTCGTGGCTTTGTAGAGGCGGCCACTCGTCTCTCCCGCTTTGCTTCCCTGCCACCACCTAGCCTCTATCTCGCATCACCAGCGCCACTCGTCTCGACCGTTGGATCTATCGCCAGGTTAGTATTTTGTTCGAGTCAACTTGTTTTCTGCTAATCAGATTGCTCGTCGACTGAAGCTCCTCTCAGATTTCATAGGTGCAAGATTGTCAGAAAATCTTTTTTTTAGTCTGAGCGTAAGTTCTGCTTAACCGTGTGATTAATCATACTTATTTTGTAATAAAAGACAAGCTAGACATGGATAAATGAGGTTGATTGCGTTTTTCTTTCTGAAATTTCAACATAATTTTGGGTAATATCCAACAATTTGAGAGAAATAATAGCTTATAGTTCTTGATACCAAGACCAGTAAAGTATAAGAACTTTTTTTCTTCTCTGAACTTTTTACTGACATCATTCTTTTTTTGGAATTTCAGGTTTTTAGTGTGTGGACTAACTTCCTTCAATTTTGAAGGCTTAAGGCCTTTATACACCGAAGGAATAGTTTGTACAAAAATATAAAGCACTATTTGTAGTTTGTGTGTTTGTGTGTTTGTGTTAGTTTCAAGCATTAGTAATCATAATTGTGTTAGATGGTTGGACTGACGTGGGGAGTTTATGGCTGGTTGTTTTAGCAGAAAAAAAGGCATTTGTTTGACTTGAGTACCTTTGGGTATCCATTTTCATCATAATTGGATTGGATAATATGTGTATTCCTTTTGGATGATGCAATACCAACATGATGAAGCGTTAATAAGCTGAATCCCAAGTTTTTGTGTCTGCTATCATGCAAATTACTATACATCAGTATCGAGCCTGACTATATGGTTGGGGTCTTACCAGCTTGTATCAGTATCTTTATGAGATAGATTCTAAGATTTCTCTACTTACATTTCTCTAAATGATAACACTGAACTACTTATTAATTCTTCTTGCAGATGGCATAAATGATGGTACGTATATGAGCTGCTAGCAGTACACATGATTATAAAGGTTTGCAAGGAGTTTGATCATAGATTTTGGTAGCATTATTTTGCTTCTTGCTTTAATGAGTATAATACATGTATAACTTATCGGTTTGATGATGTTTGGGTTTATTTTAGGGGATGTTGGTTACGAATGTAATATTTTGAGAAATTTTGGGATGAATATTTGTCATGAATGTTGTTATAGATGTTGTGATGATTGATGACTGAATTGCATTAGAAATATTACTTTTGAATGTTGTGATTTTGGAAAATTATTGGTTTTTGGGCAATTATTAATAATAGCATATGTTATATCATCGCATTAATAGATGCAAAAAATAATATGCCATCACATTAACAGATGCAAATAAAGTGGATATTATCACATTAACAGATGCTGATGAGCATAATTGCATCAGTAATAATGTCTAAAAAACATCTATTTGCATCAGGGTGCTGATGGAAATCATTATGATTGTTGCATCTGCCTTTTCAGATGTAAATATAATGCTGATGCTAATGACGATGCAGATGCAATTTGTCATTTGCAACAAGGGTTTTTGCATCAGCAGCATTGCATTAAGCTTGAAGCATCAGTCTCCTGATGTAAATAGTCTTTATTGCATCAACCATTGCGGATATAAATAGTCCAACTTCCTGTAGTGGTAAAATACATTAGGAAAAACATCATTTAGCAATAAATAATCAAAATCATTTCTTCAGTACTCCAAAATCTGGTAATCCCATTTACTGATTTTGTTGTCTTTCAAATAATTTATTTTGAAAATTTTCTTTCCATTTGTTTTACTAGAACTTGAACCAGCAATAACTGACTCTATCTGACAAATGACACAAAAAAATTGATATGTTGGTTTATTTCTGACCTAACATTTTCGTGACTCTGATTTCAAATCGAGGTGACGAATCATGCCTAGTCTGAACCGTTTGATCTATTTTATTTGGTTGCTTTTGAAAAAAAAAATGGTAGACTTGTCAGTTATTATCAAATCAAGGGTGCATAATCTAGACTCTGGTTATTAATCTAATCTAATTTAATATACTCATTGCGCAAATGGTAGGGTTAGACATCAACAAATGGTAGGATTTTTAACTGATATTGTAATCTTTTTTTTTTACTTTTCCAGGTAAAACATCTCTAAAATGTAGGGTTAGACATCAACAAATGGTATTAAAATTAGATCGGTACAAAATTTGAAATGAATGAACAAAAATGTTACATAGCACAAAATTTCTTCCTCAAGTTCAACTGGTAATGTTTTACTAGCAACTCTAATAAAAACAGGATTTTACTAAGAAATATTAAGCAACCTCTCGTTGATGGTCTGTCTCAGTCGATTCTGGCAACAACCACTTTTCAACTCTTGCTTTAGCAATGGCCACCTGTACAGTTCATAAAATTTTTGTTAATTCCTGTTTACATGTGTTGAAAATATACCATCCAATGGAATAAATTATCTCATTAAGTATTGCTTGATTATTTATGGATCAATCAATATTCAAAAAGCTTTACTTGCTATGTAGATTTACCTCAAAACTGATATTATATCCGTTGCTTCATACTTTTTACACCTCTCCTTTAATCCCGGTATAACCGGTATAAATGTGGGTTTTAAACCGATATTAAAACTCTTTTGTGGTGTACTGTATATAGAAAAATAGTTTTGAGTTTACACATTATATTTTAATTTCAAAATTTTAATCTAGCTCATTTTTTTTTCTCTTAATCATCAATTTCTCACGAAGTTTCAGTACGGTTGGTTTCTTGGATCTATTCTAAGCAACTCAGATCCGAATCAAATAAGGTCAGTCGTTTTTGGATTTATTATGATACGTACCAGAGATCTCTATTTCATTAGATAGGTACAAAGTAAAAGATATCATATGATATGATTACTGGGTCCTGAATTTCCGAGTCATGTTTGCTATCATTTATGATTTTGATCGTATCAATCATCTAGATCGATCTGTTGATAGAAATGATTTTTTTTTTTTTGCAATATAAGCCAAATGTCACTACTACAGAAAGAGGTTATTACAGTCTTCCTATTACAGCGGATCTCAGTGAATGCCGCTATAATAGACCTGGAGTGGCATTTTAGAAATAATCTCTAATTCTATTATAGCGGACATAAACTAAATGCAGCTTTAATAGATATCGAAATCAATATCTGCAGGCTATTATAGCGGACCATATATAAAGGCCGCTGTAATAGCTCGATGTATTATAGTGGCTTTTATATACGGTCCGCTATAATAGCCTATTATAGCGGTCGGCTCCTAAAGGCCGCTATAATAGTAAATATATTACAGCGGGTCTGTACTAAAGTACGCTATAATACCATTTAGGTCATGTATTTAAGCTTCCGCCAATACATTTCTTTCCCAACTCTTTGGCGCCAATCGATTTTTCCCCATCTCCTAGCTACCAGCAACTAGCTGCTGCCATAACCATTAATACTCTCCATTAATTATACACTTTAAGAGATTATACTCTACCATAACCAGCTGTCTAACTTCATTTAAACTAACGCTTGAAGAGGTCGAGGAGACGTAAGCAATGTACGTAGCGCGAGTTCGTCAGAGTTTTCTCAAAGTTTCTCTTTCTTGATCCCGCCTCGTGCTCGGGAACAAGTGTAATTGAGAACTATGCCACAACTGTCAATTACATTAAGAATTTCTTCGTTGCTATTGAGGACCCAAAATCTTTGATATTTTTGTTGTACATTGAAAGGTTAGTCTTCTTACTTTTCGATAATTCACTCATTTAATATGAATTCATGCTAACTTTCTTAAATTTGAATTGTAGCAATCACTGGTATCTTCTGGTTTTGCAAATCTCAACAGCAACAATTTATGAGATTGATTCTCAAAACAAAGCGGGAAACATGCTTGAAATTGTTAGGGCATTGAATGCGTAAGTTTTCTTGTGTAAAAATTTTAACGCTTTTATTCTAATTATTTTATACTTATTTGGACTTGTATATATATTTGTACAGTTCGTTGCGGCAATATTTTCAAACAAAGGGTTCGAGCAAAACTACTAAGTTCGAAATCAAAGTTGTCAAAGTAAGTTTTCTATATTTCATCTCAAATTGGAGATTTCCATCAATGTTTAGGGTTTAAGGTGTAGGATTTACGATTTAGAGTTTCAAGTTTAAGATTAATGTTTAGGGTTAAGGATTTAGAGTTTAAGATTAATGTTTAGAGTTTAGAGTTTAATTAGAGTTTAATGTGTGTAGGGTTTACGTTTAGGGTTTAGGATTTAGAAGATTAGAGTCTTTAAGTGGTATTAATCTTAGAGTTTAGGGTTTAAGATTAATGTTTAAAGTTTAGAGTTCAATTGCTTTGTAGAGCTCTTCGCAACCCAATGGCTGGATGTGCGGATATTATGTAATGCGGGCGATGCTTTACATAGCGACGCATTACAACGATGTCTCGAGCTTGAGATCGCTCAAGTTACAGGTGCTAAATTTTGTTCTCTAATGATTTATCGACATATCTGTATTTATATATTTGTATCTGTAAAATTAATCATGATTGAATCTTCTTTGTTGTGTTTTTTAGGAGCTTAAGCCATATCCAGTTGCATTGCCTGATAGCTAGATCGAGCAAGTAAAAGTGATGTTATGCGATTATATTAGTTATTTTTTGTGATTTTGTTGTATGCACTGGAGATATGGTCACTGGAGATGATGTATTGTGATATCTTTGAGCCATGTACGATTACTGTGTTATGTGATATTTTGTTGTATATATGTGAGTTTGATATTTATGTTTGATATATGTTATTTGTTTATCGTGTGTAATGTTAAATTAGTTTTGTGGTATATATGTTATATGTGGGAGTTTTCAATATGTTTATTGGTACATTTGTTTGGTACCAATTGTATAGCTAGCAATTGGGGCTGGCCACAGAAAATCAGCAGCATTTAAAAAAAATTAATAAATATAACAGCGGACTTTCCATTAAATCCGCTATAATAGCTCAAATCAGTTTAATATTATTTCCACCCTATTATAGCGGACTTGTACTAAACTCCGCTATAATAGATCAGCTACTATAGCGGATCTCTATTAAACGCCGCTATAATAGCCCGTCTATTATAGCGGATTTTAGTCGGGATGCGCTGCAATAGCCAGTCTATTATAGCGGGGTTTAGTACGAATCCGCTATAATATATGTCATCTATTATAGCGGATTGTCCCAACCTATAGCAGCCCCCTCTATTATACCGGGGCAATATCCGCTATTATAGGTCTTAGAAGGCCGGTATAATAGTGTAATTCTGTAGTAGTGTGTTTTGTTTTGTTTGTTTGTCTATTTTGATGATAAGATTTGTCTCTATAATATTTTGAATTTGATGCGTATGTTTGAAGTGAAACAATCTGATTGTTTTTTTTGTTTTTCTATTTTGATGATAAGAATTTTATCCCCCTAAACTATTTTGACTTTGATGCGCGCGCCTGTTTGAAGTGAAACAATGTGATTGTTTTCTGTTTTTTTTCTTTTCTATTTTGATGATAAGATTTTATGATTTTTATCCCCCTAAACTATTTTAATTTTTTATGCGTCTGTTTGAAACGAAAGCAATCTGAATTTTTTTCTCTATTTTGATGATAAGAATTTTATCCCCTCGAGTTCAGATCTTGTGCCGCGTGACACATGACGCGCAAAAAATCTGAATCATTCAATTGCGTCAAAAGTCGTACAAATAAACTTTAAAAACACAGACTCCTTGAATCAAATCACACTCTTTGATTCAATTAGTAGGACTACTGCATCAATTAATACCGCAATACTTTTTTACTCTATTTTGAGCTAATCCATCATGATGTATGAATATTCTTGTAGAAACGAAGAAATTTTTAAAAAGTGAGTATCTATCATATTTTTTTTCCCAATATATATACATTCTTCGGTTATAGATAAATTGACCCTTTTTTAATTTGAAAGGATAGTATAATATTGGATTGATCAATTCATTAACATTTATGATACAAGATTAATTAATTTAGTGGCAACATCAAGTGTGACTTTTCTTATGCTTTGGTTGTGACATGTGCAAATTAAGAGGAACATTTCTATTTTTCTACTTATACTTACTGTTGTACTGCAGATCTCAATTTTAATAAGTAGGAAGGTCGTTTTAGTCTTTTCCTAAATTTAACAAGTTCTCTCTGATCAAACCTCTAAAGAGCAACAGCAACAAATGTTATGAATTTAACAATAACCATGTATCTGGAAACAAAACGCGCCACGCAGTTAATAAAAGGTGAAGGAGAGAAGCGAGAGAAGCAAAAACAAATAACAACAACAGGAAAGAATAATGGAAGATAGCAAGAGAGATGATCTTCATCTCTCTCTCCTTCCCCAAAATAATGTAGAGAAGGAAGAACAAGAGGAGGTGGAAGAAACGCTATGTCAACGCCTATCGGTCGAGTCCAAGAAGATGTGGGTCGTGGCGGGGCCGGCGATCTTTACCCGATTTTCAACCTTCGGCGTGTCGGTTATCACACAAGCATTCATTGGGCATGTGGGCTCCACCGAGCTTGCGGCTTACGCACTCGTCTTCACCGTACTAGTCCGCTTTGCTAACGGAATCCTGGTATGCTAACAGCTTATATTGTCTATTGCTTCCTTTGTTTGTTCTAAGTTCTTGCTTGCATATATTAAATTGCATATAATCATGCAGTAACGGAATCAGTGTGGTTCAAAATTTAACGGAATCATTGTTCTTGTTCTAAGTTCTTCACCGTACTATTATGTACATATTTTTATCAATGAAATTTAGTAAACTTTTTGCCTGCTGCTTCAAAAAAAAAGTTCTTCACCGTACTAGAAATATGTATCCAATGTAGAATTCTTGAGCAACCACTATAATTGTCTATTTTTTAAAAATCCACTTTTAGAAATATCTATTATCTTACTAAGTATAATTTGTAATCTGAGAGACAAAACCATAGTAAATATCTTATAATTACAATTCAATAGACCAATATGACTATAATCAATAATTAACTTAGCATTAGACACCTTTGGAATTAAACATAGAACTATCCTATTTAATTTGGATAAGTCCAAAGAGCCTTGATGAAAGAAATTAAACATAAATATCAAATTACCTTTAATAATCTCCTAAAATTGTTGGTAAAAGGACATTAAAAGTTCTGATTTCACCTCAGAAAAAGGATGAGTTAAAAAAAATATTTTCTTTACCTAGTTAATAATTTTTTTTGTGTGACGCCCATTTATTATTGACAAAAAAAAAACTTAATTTGTATTTCATACAGATGACGTCATTTCCATTTCTACCAAATAATAAATGACCTTTAATTTATTCAGCATGCAACGACCCCCCTCCACATTTTATTTGTATTTTATCGACAACTAGCAAGCAGTCGTTTGCATGACCAATTGCGTCGTATATTTTTGTATTTTATCAACAAATAACAATTGCCTAAGTATACTTTTTTGTATTTTATGAAACGAAAATTATTGGATTTCGAATATCTGAGAAAGCAAATGAAAGGGATTATTAGATGTCGATGGAACTATTGCGTTGTGATCTAAAATCAGGGAAGTTTGACTATTTCTTAGCTAATATTCAAAATTTTAAGTGGAATCTTATGATATATAATATTTTTAAGTATTACATAAATAAAGTATTACAAATTATAAATGTGGTCGCAAGTTAAGTACTTAATAAAATATGTATAAATTTTGATCAATTGGAAAAAAATTTAGCCTTTTCGTCAAATAATTTAACATTTTGGACAATAAAGTTTTATTGGATTTATCATGAATAATTAAATTCTAAATTCACTCAAAATTTTATTAAATATATTAAATTGATTCAAATTTTGATACACACGTTCAATTCTTAATAATTAGAATTGACTTCAGGAAAGCAGATGACACTCAGCCTAAAATTTTGTACAAATATTTTGTATGATTATACACAGGTTCATTACATAGTTAATTATTTTAACTTGGGAAATAAACATATAACTACATATATGATTTTTAATAAAAAGGAAAATAAATTCTATCCAGGATGAAATTTGAGAGGAAAAAATTGGATGATCATTAACAATCTACAAATTATGTAAAGAGATGTATCCGAAGTCAGTACATACGTATTGCCATGCATTTCCTATCTATTTATTGTATATTTGTATGAAAACCAAAAGTTCAGAACCAGTGATATTTTATGCTGCTAGACATGCAAAGACGGTGTAAAATATATATAGAAAAATGTCATGTTGCACAAGTCTAAACAAAAACGAAACTGATCCTCTCAATCAACTCAATCGTCACTGCTTGCATCATACTGATATGAATATAGGATAGAGAATGATTGAAGCAATGAAGGATAGAATTGATCTTCAAATCAATTCAAGGACTAGAATTTATTAATTGTAGCATACAATTGTGACAGTAGAGTTTGCTATGCATGAATCTCTGTTTAGATAAGGATATGACATGTAACAACTCTTTAAGGTTAGCAAACGTTAAAAAACTGTGGCATGGATTAATATATACCTCATTGAATTGAAAGAAACATGGCTTGGCTTATTTGTAGACAAGGTATATAACAAATTGTAAATAAGAAGTAATTTATTTTAGAATAATTCTAATTTGTATTAGATTTTATGACACATTCAACTCTTAATTACATATATTGAGAAAAATACTATTCAAGTAATAAAATAATGTTATATATGTATTTAAATTAAATTATTTGATAGAAAATTAAATGTTTTTTTTTCAATTGAACTAAATGCTATATATGCTCTAGATAGATAACTGAGAATTAATATCTCATAGTTTAGCAATTCAACTCTTAAAAAGAAAACTAGTACGTTACTAATTGCCTACTATGGCAGAACAAAAAAAAAAATAAAAAAAGGTTGACCAGCTTTTGAGCTATGTAAGACAAATGTTAAGCAGATCTATACTTCTATATAGAATAACAGACAAATGGATAAAAAGAAATTATATTACTTGTCACAGATCTATGCTAGCGTATCCAGTGGCAAGTTGTAAATCACATATAATATTTTAAAAGAAATTTTATATGATGTGCTAGTGTGCTTTGTTCAGACTTGAGAGTATAAGCACCGTCCTTGAATCTACCCAACATTTGGTTCAAAACTTCAAGCATAGGTTATTATTTTATTGGGTGCTGACACGTAGATATCATATTTGATATCAAATATTGATATCGATTTTATTATGCATTTTTAGTTGAGTTATCATGCACATTATTTGAGTTATTATGCATGTTATTTTTTGTAATGAAATAGTTATGCATGTTGTCGATTTTATTATGCATCTTTAGTTGAGTTATCGTGCACATTATTTGAGTTATTATGCATGTTATTTTCTGTAATGAAATAGTTATACATGTTATTTTTTGTACTAAAATAATTATGATATAACATGCATAATAACTCAAATAATATGCATTATAACTGAACTAAATGTGCATAATAAAATCGGTATCAATAGTTGATATCAAATGTGGTATCTACGAAATATTATCCTATTTTATTTGCCCTTAATTCAGAACCAGTTCAAAGGAAGAGGGGAAAAAAAAGCCCAACCAAAAGTAGGGACACTCTGCAACGCATGCCTCTGAGGGAAGAAGAGGCTTGTTTCACACCAAATAGGCATTTAGTTAGACCATGTTCCATTGTTCCAAGCAAAAAAAAAAAAAAGAAAAAAGGAAAGTTCTGATTAGCAATCCTGTCATTAAATAAATGATAGATTCATTCATGTAATTTTCAAAACCATTAATTTTTTTTGTCTTGGTCAAATGGCTACTTGCCTTGCCAGTTGCCAATTAATTAAAATTAGACACAGTACACAGTTTACTTTTTGAAAAAAATAGACACAGTTTAACCATCAGAGAACGTAGGGAGTAAACCTTTCATACATGTATAAGCATGGAATTTCACTAGTAAGCTGTATGAGGTTCCAATTTCTAGCCTACAGGCTTAATTTGTTCAAAAAAAAAGGTACCAATTTCTTTCAGCAAATCAGCAATTACTCATATAAAACAAGCCTGCTCGTTTAAGCTTCTCATCTATAAATAGTCCCAAAGAAATGTATGAAAAATCTGAACTATTTCTAACAAAGTCACATATCAAACAAAATGGGCACAAAAATGGATCAACAACTATTACACTAAACTTTAATTTCTCAGTACACTCCCAGACTAAATGAATCAGTACTGAATCTGGCTAGAACAGTAGTACAGTACTGAATCTTTATGCTATTAACTCTTAAAAGGAAATTCAATCACTATACCAAGGATTCATCAATGTTTGATCATACATTTTAATTCCAATAACCAGGAAAACTCTCCTCAATTTATCTTTTTTTTTTGGATAAAAGGTCTTGGGACGAGACTCCGGCTTCCACCAAGGTGAATGCACAATACAAGCACTGTTAGTATAGGACTAAAATAGTCAAAAGAAACAAAATAAGAGCTCACCTATTACCATTTAATCAGCTACCCAAACTGATTACCAGGACTGATAAGTCCATTACAACACAAAAGCATGAAGCCAACACAGTTTTTAGAAACCATCCTGATTTAAAACTAAACTAAGTTGCAACTATTAGCACTTGAGAAATCATCAGCCAACACATCTCTCCCCAACTTTAATTCTGAATATTTTGCAGCTAGGCATGGCAAGTGCACTCGAGACTCTATGCGGTCAAGCATATGGCGCAAAGCAACACCACATGCTCGGCATCTACCTTCAAAGATCATGGATTGTGCTCCTTTTTTGCACAGTTCTGATGACACCTCTATTCATTTTCACGACACCTCTCCTACGTCTCCTCGGCCAAGAAGAATCAATTGCCTCCATGGCCGGTACAATCGCGCTCTGGTTCATCCCTATCAACTTTTCGTACCTTTTCTCCTTCACATTCCAAATGTATCTCCAGTCTCAGAGCAAGAACCTTATAATAACATACCTGGCTGCACTCTCTCTCAGTTTGCATGTTTTATTTTCATGGTTGTCGGTGGTCAAGTTCTCTATGGGTGTCGCTGGCGCTATGGGGTCGATGATACTCGCCATGTGGATCCCGATTTTTGGCCAATTTGGGTTTGTGCTGTGTGGGGGATGCCCAGAGACATGGAAGGGGTTTTCATGGGATGCATTTAGGGATTTGTGGCTTGTTGTTAAACTTTCTTTATCTTCTGGTTTCATGGTTTGGTATGACTTGATTAACTCTTTCTAGAAGCTTTCAATTCTCATTGAGTATGTGGGTTACCTTTTCGGAAGAACTTAAAGATGAAAATTTGTATTTTAAAATTTTAAAATTGTCTTTTTGTAGCTTGGAACTATGGTACAATACTATCTTGGTACTACTCACTGGCAGTATGAAGAATGCAGAAGTTGCAATTGATGCTCTCTCAATATGGTGCGTCTTTTTGAGATCTGTTACCTAGATTCCCCCTTTCGTGTCCATTTCATAGTTAGATTTGATTTGAGAAAAGAAAAATATATAGATCAGTTTAATGACTAATTATGTTTTTCTTTTGACAGCCTCAACATCTGTGGATGGGAGATGATGATATCAGTAGGCTTCTTGGCTGCAGCCGGGTATTTACACATTAATCTCCATCATATAAATAATTACATAGTATTTTTTTGTTGTCTTATCAGTTATTAATTACAAGTACAAAAAAATTCTATAAGCATGACTAATTAGAATACGTGTTGTATTTTACAATGCAGAGTGCGTGTTGCGAATGAACTAGGAGCAGGGAGTGCAAGAAATGCAAAATTCTCAATCATAGTAGTAGTGATCACATCACTATCAATTGGTGTGATTCTATTTGTACTATTTTTATTGTTTAGAGGGAGCCTGGCATACGTATTTACTGATAGCGAAGCAGTAGCTGATGCAGTTGCCGAACTATCTTCTCTTTTGGCTTTCACCATACTTCTTAACAGTGTTCAACCAGTGCTTTCTGGTTAGTTACTACAGATTTTGCATCTTGTGATATAAAAGTTTCTGAGCCTAGAATCTTGATAATGTATTAATAATATACCAGTGGGTAGCATGATGTACTGGTACAATGGTAGTTATACTTTATGCTTTAGATTTCTATTGTCCTCCTATTGCACTTCTACATAGAGTCAGATAAGAGAGAAAAAAAAGTACAGTTTAAGCCAGTTTCTTCATATATCTTCAATTTATCACCTGTTATATAACTATTTTTTTATCTTTCGTCAATAGGTGTTGCGGTTGGTGCAGGATGGCAGGGTTTAGTAGCTTTTGTAAATCTTGGAAGCTACTACTTGGTTGGAATTCCTGTTGGGATTGTGCTCGGCTATGTCATGGGATATCAAGTCAAGGTATAATTTGAATTGTTTCAACACCTCCAACATCACCAAGAAACAAGGATTGGATGTCATAACTTGAATTGTTTCAATTTCAATTGTAGGGAATCTGGGTAGGTATGATTTTTGGGACAGGAATTCAAACCATTCTGCTCATTTATATTACTTGGAAAACGGATTGGGACCATCAGGTACTTGTTTTCGTTTTATATTGTTCATTATTAATTTTAGGAAAAGAGACATTGTTATCAGTAGATAGGAATTTCTTGACAACTAAGTACTAAACAATACTAATTTCAAACATATAAAAGATTTATAGATGTGTAATCTTCTTTTTTTCTGTAGAAATTGGTTATGTACCAATTTTCATGCAAATTAAGTACCATTTGATGTTTTACATTAATATGATGTGAACTATAGATTATATTTTTTCATTGTCGGATTCCAAATATATACAAGTTACTGTTTACAGTTGTAATGGTTATCAAAATAGGTAGTTGTCAGTACATTACTACCCTAAAAAAATAGAAAAGAAAACACACGCATTAGCTAAACTCTAAATATGCCAACAAAAATTTCACTAATAATTTTAAGTGTATATCAGGCAGCCTGGATCTATTCAGCACTGCATCATAATATTGGCTTGTACTTTTCACTGATAATGCAAACGGATGCAGAAATTAAAATGCTGTACATGCAGATAATACACATAATAGTAGAAAAATATAAGGAATAATGCAAAATGCTCTTAGCAATATCAGTCATGCAATTTTAGCAAGAGAAAAAAGTGTAATTTGTACTAGAATATTCTTAATTATATTATACATAACTTTAATATACTTTCAACTGCAGGTTGCACTGGCTCAAGCACGAGTTCATAAGTGGCTTCTACCATCAAAGGAGTCTAAACTGGGACCAGAAAACTTATGAACAATCATTCCCCCATGAAACTAGATATTTTTCTGAAGGGAACCGAATTAGACATTGCATGCAAAGAGTACTTCCTACCTAACAGTACAAAAATTTGGAGTACCTCTTAGTATAATAGCAAATCTTGGTTTTTGTATTTCTAGATTAGCCTGGCATCCGCTGCCACCCAGAAGATTATATGCAACTATGTCCCCATATGTAAAAGCTAAAACACTTCATTCACCTCTCTCTATCTCTGCTCTTCCCCTATTTTTTTTTAAAATTATTTCATAGTAGCTAGCATGGACATTATTCTCTTATCCAGGTCCACAATATTCTCTTAATTAAAACATGTAAATTAAAGGGTCAATTTGCTTTATCAGCCATTCAGCAACTCAGAATAAAAATGACCATTAAGTCTCAAAATAAACTGAAACAATCAACACAATGTTTTACAAAAATAACTCAAGCACACTCTGGATCAACTGGTTAAGTTTCAGACAGAAAACCGAATACAACAGAATCTACATGCAAATAAAATAAAAAAAACTAAGCTAACTATTTTTTTTTCCTCATTCCTACATATACTTCCAAATTATTATTGTTTCTCAGTTACTCCAATATAAAAGGTTTAATCATGATTTAACTTCACATGATAGAGCATAGATAATAAATATTAAACCCCACTGAAAATAGTCAAGGCCAAATAACGGGACTAACCCAAACAGGCTCGGCCAGGATTGAATACCGCCCAGAGATCGGCAAAGGTGCCATTTCATCATCCTCCATTGAATAAACTACTGCTACACCAAAGCAGCTCTCAAACGTCCGACTGGTACAATAAATTGAGTTCTCTCTTAGACCCGAACCGAGAAACGGATTTATTGGAACCGACTCAGATCGAATAGACCCAAGAAACAGTGCCTGATCCCCAATTAGCTCCATCTTCTCCCATGTACAGGACTGCAGGTCCAGCTTAAGCACCCAGAATTTGTTCTGATAAGTGTGTGTGGCTGCCAACAGGTCGCCACTTATCGACTCAACGAGAAAACTCGTGCTGTGTTTCCACTGTGGGGGCAACCGCACAGTTAATATACTGGTCCTGCGGGATACCATGTCAAAGTTGCAGATGAGAACATTAATATTACCGTGAACTTCCAGCAAGCACAGCTTGTTTTGCCAGAATATAATATCCCTGAATACGCGCTTCTCGAGATCAAGAACCTGCCATGTCTTCCCTGCCGGTTCACACAATGCAATTGAGGTCGACCGCCCCAACACGGCCACAGCACAATTGGGGAATCCAGGCGGGGCAGACAAAGCAGCCTTTATGATGGGGAATTCTAGATCGGGTAAGGGTATCTCCGCATTTAGTACCGGATTAAAGAGACATGCACGGGATGGGTTTTGATCTGAGACCAAGAAGAACCATCCAGCCAGGTAGCCGAAGCAACGGGACCGGCGGTGGAGAGGAGGGAGAGATAAGGATAGAGACTTACAATTGAGGAGATCGAAGAAGGAGATAGAGTTGTCGGGTTGGGTTAAGAGGAGGCGAGGCGGCTCGAAAGGGAGAGGGAAACGAGGCATGGATTGCCTGGCGACACCACGCCAAGGGGAGCATATGAGGCGAACTCGATGGCGATCGGAGATGGAGAGAAGATCGAAGATCTTGTCAAGAAGCTCCGGCGGGAGGTGAGACCAGGTGGAGGTGTCGGAGCAAGAACCGGCGCGGTGCTTCTTGTTCATTGTATTATTGATTTCTACATGTGAGTTTGGGGATTTTGGATAGAAGGAAGTTTGCTCTTATGAGGTGTGCTTCCGATTGAGCTGAGGAGGTGGTCTCCTCTAGAGGAGGTCAGGAGGAGAGAGAGAGAAATAAACGTTGTAACTATTCCGAGTTTCACGGTGAGCGCAGTAAATTGTATTAAATATATTTTAATAAGGTAAATTTTGTTATGGGTTATAATTTGTATTAGAGGTGAAGTCATCAAGTTGAGATTAACTGTTATGTTTTATTTAAGAATAATATTTTGTAGATACCGGTATTGATATCGACTATCGATACCGATGTTATTATGCATATTTAGTTGAATTACTATGCATATTATTTGAGATATTATGTATGCTATTTCATTTATTTTTGTATTGAAAAAAATATTATGCATATTAACAAAATAATGTGCATAATAACTCAAATAACATGCATAATTATTTCAGCACAAAAATAACATGTATAATATTTTAGTAAAAAAATAACATGCATAATAACTCAAATAATATGCATAATAATTCAACTAAATGTGTATAATAACATCGATATTGATAGTCGATATCGATAATGATAAGTATCAGCTCCTTTTATTTAAATACAGTGATCTCTAAAAAAATACATAGCAGAACTCTTTTATTAATTTTTGCTTTATATTGCAAATTGGGACTCTTCTCCTCGAAGGACACTTTTATCAATGTCGTTTATTATTTTACTCTCATAGGAAAAATCTCTAATTAATGAACTAAATAAACAAGATGAACATACAACTTCATTGTTGGATTAAACTTATCTCGTGTTTGACAATTTGCAAAACAAATCAGTGCTAACATTGCACAATTGAGTTTTGATGAAGTTGCAGGTTAACATAGGCACAACATGATGTTTAAAGGCTCAAACATTCTTAACACAAGTCAAACATGCTCAAGACATCAAGAGATGACTCCAAAGAGCCATGTGTTACCATAACGCTTCATGAACCCGTCACAACGGGTCAACAACCCATCATAACGGGTGTCCAACCCGTTACAACGGGTTAGAAGGAGAAGAGCAGAGAAGAGAAGGTGTTTCACAGAGTCGTACGTTACAATAACGCTCCAGAGACGCATCATAACGCCTTGCCACCCGTAACAGGTTCCCAACCCATTATAATGGGTTCCTGCTCAAGATGGCCCAAAGACAGTCATAGAAGCACAAAATGACAATTCTGAAAAGCTGCAAAACCGTTACAACGAGTTTCATAACGTGTTGCAGAATTATGTAACGCTTCAGACCATTTTCAAGAGTCAAAACTCCAAGAAGTGCTCAGCCTATATATGATGCAGAGACGAACCAATAAGACATCTGAAACGCACAAGCTTCCAAGCATCTAATTGAGCACCAGAAAGAGCAACAAAGCCTTCTCCTACAGCTATCTAAATTTGAGAGAGTTATGATATCCTCCATAGTCTAATTGTCAATCCGAGAACTTTTCTTTTGCTAGTTTCTAGCCTTTGATGAACTACATTTGTGTTGTCAAGTAGTGCATCCCTGTCATTGATTGTGTAGTCAATCAGACCGTTTACCGTGTAGAGTGGTGTAGCCCCTTGCATTGGGCTAGGAATCGAAGATTGATTTGCTTGTTTAGAAGAAATCAAAGATCGGTTCCGAAATTATAAAGAACACTTATTTGTTAGTGGAATCGATCTCGGAAGGAAGTTTTGATTCCGGAAGTCTCGTGGATGCAGGTTTAGTTTGTTTGTAGGCCAAACCATGTTATATCGCGTGTTCTTGAGTTCTCTTGATTGCTTTTGCTCTCTACTCTCTCTCTCTCTTTATTATTCTAGCTCTTTGTTGATTTGTGAATTGCTCTATTATTCTTCGAACTTGCTTGCTGAAATTTTTTCTAGGTGATTAAGGATCTAAAGCTTGAATTGTAATTGTTGACTGAAAGCGCTTCCGCCATATTACTTTACATGTTGAATGTAGTATGTTTATATGTGCTCCAGAAAGGAAGAGAAAATAGAGGGGATGAAAGGAATATGAACGAAATTGGAGGTTTCATAATGGATTAAGTTTGAGCTATACTAAAAGTTATAGTTTGCATTTTATATTTTATTATTTTTTTCAACTTTTTTCTTTATCTGGGGATCATTTCAGTGCAAGAAATAAGACGTTATTGTCAGTTGAGTTTTTAAGAAGTTGAAATAATTCTAAAAACTTTCAGAGAAGTCACAGTTGAAATTTATCTAGGGCGCTATTGTTAATTCTGCCCCTATTTTCTACACACTGGAAAAACAAACAAGTAAAAACGAAAAAATTATAATAAAATAATCAAAGAAATTTAGGAGCGCTATTGTTAATAGAGTTTCTAGCCATTTGTAGAATATTTAAGGAGTATTAGGCAATTACTTTAATTAGGTCCAAACTTAAGCCCATTATGAAAATAATCTGAAATCGAAAGAAGGATCAAGTTGTTATTCTTAAATCAGAGGGGATAAAGCACAGTAAAATTAGCAATGAGCTCTCACATCCGTTCACCTTCTCTCTCATTCATTCAGCTATCTATTTTTTGCTCCAGGTAATCATTTGCTCTCCTCTACACCTCTTTTTTCTAGAGCAGACCTAAGAGAAGCCGATTTTTTAATATTAAAAATTTAATAATAAATTATAAACATAAAGAAAGATTGTTTTGGAAGTTCGAAAAATAGAAAATGTAGGAATTGCGTGTAGAACCTAGGGGGCCTAGGTGCTTAACTAATTTTTGCTCGGTTCAACCAAATAGGGACCTAATTGCAAATTTTACAAGTTATGGCAAACAATTCAATTGAGCAATTCAACAAGCAATTTAATTAATTCTCGATTCCCTAATTAAGCAATTCAATCACAACTCAATTCAATTCACAAACAAATCAAACAATTAAACTAATTGAATTGAGTAAATATAAATAGAGATAAGGAAAGAGAAAATGGCTCAATAGCGTGTTGACGGAGTTCGGCTTGCACAAACGGCCTCGCCTACGTCTCTGGGTCCTCGGTTCCCTCGCTTCTTGCGGTAACAAGCCTAGTCTGTTTCACTAAAAACAAACTCGCTTGTTTAGCGTACAACTTCGGAATTGAGGCTCTCTTACACACACCGATGGAGCCGCCAACCCTAACACGTCGCCAGACTCTATCTCGCTTACACACGCCGATGGAGAATCGAGCCGACTTTCTTGAGCTCACTTACACACACCGGTGGAGCTCAAGACAACACACACACTCACAATTTGACAATGGATAAATGGAAGAGAAACAAAGAAATTCACTCAAACAACTAAACTCTATATAATTCCTAGATTAGATTTAGCTAATTAAACTTGGAATTAGAGCAAGGATTTTGCTATTTAGAACTAAGCTAAAAAAGCACAACAATGATGGGCAGTAAGGTATTGAACTAATAAAACCAGCAGATCAAATTGTTGGAGAAGAAGGATATATATAGGGTACAATTCTAGCCAAAAGCATTTCTGCGAAATATAGCGTTATAACGCTATTTCATATATAATTCATAGCGTTATAACACTATCTTGGGTCAGGACGAATAATGTGATCGTTGGATTTTGATCGTACAATTTTTACACAGCGTTATAACGCTATTTCATGTGTTAATCATAGTGTTATAACGCCATGTCAGCCTAGGACCACATTTTTTACCGTTGGGAATTTTGTCTAGCGTTATAACAGCAAATATAGCATTATAAGTTATAATGATATCCCATTTTGGTTTAGAACTTAGGCAGATTTTGGCACAATTTCATTCTGGCGTTATAACGCCAGAGATGGCGTTATAACGCCAAGTCCTCTGCAAATCTGGTTTGAAAATCTTGCTACTAATTTAAACAATGTTTTTGAATAAATAAAATTCATTTTGATATTCTTTAATGTTATTTAAGATGTAAAATTGATGTCTTGACCTTTGTTTTGTTTATCTTCTATTTTTAATTCTTTTTTAAGCAGAAGTGTAACTTAGCATTATAACTCTAAAATAGGCATTATAACACTATGTTGAATAGGTCTTGTACTTGGCCATAATTGACCATTTAGGTTGTATAGCGTTATAACGCTATGCACTATTTGGTTTGGTTTTCCTTGCTCTTTTAATCTCAAATTTAAATAAACTAAAATCTAAATAACATAATCATGTCTTCATTTTGATCTTGATCTTCTAATCTTGAAATCCTCATGCTTGATTGTACTTGGCCATAATTGACCATAACTTTTTACTCGTAACTCTAATTCCGGCGTTCTTTGTGGCGTTGGAAAGCTCACGACGAAATCTATGACCAGTATCGTGCTTGCTCGTACTGGATCATTTTTAGGCCCATCGAAGATCGTTTGAAGTCTCAAAACTTCTCTTAAAGATTTCCTACAAAAATTTCAAAAGACAAAGTTTTGTAAAATTTAAGATCGTTTTGCAAATCAACAAATACAAGACATTGTTTGAGCCAACATTGCGAACGTCGATTTTTGGAAAAAAAAATTCAAAAGACCGGTGTTGCCGACACCGTGCATTATCAAATGCAGCCAACACAAACTTTTTGTTTGCTTTTTGGTTGTTGATTTTTTATTAATAAAAACATAATAATTTAATTGATGATGATTTAGCCGTTGAGTTTTGTATTAATACAAATATTAATAATTTAATTGATGAGTTAGATTATATTTAGGTAATTTTCGTAACAACTTGGACTACGCTCGTCGGGATCGTAATTAGTTTTTTTTATCGTCGCAAGCCATCGAGCTGTAGATATTCGAGTCTACTTTCATCGCGTCGAGTCTGATTTGCGATCAGAGAAACAAGCAATTCAAAATTGATTTTGACGCAAACTAATGATAAAAATTACTAATTAAGACATAAGTTGAAGATGGACTCAAATTTGATATGCATATTCCTCCGATCACAAATCAGACTCTACGCGATGGAAGTAGACTCAAATATCTACAGCTCGATGACTTGCGACGATAAAAAAACTAATTACGATCTCGAGAAACGTAGTCGAAGTTGTTATAAAAATATTAAGTATGATTAATATTTTTGTACAAACTTCGACAAAGCTTGTCGGAATCGTAATTAGGTCTTTTACCATCGCAAGCCATCGAGCTTTAGATATTCGAGTCTACTTCCATCGCGTTGAGTCTAATTTGCCATCGGAGGAACGAGCGATTCAAAATTGATTCTGAACAAAACTTGTGATAAAATTTTACTAATTAAGATATAAGTTGAAGATGGAGCCGAATTTGAGATGCAAATTCTTCTAATCGCAAATAAGACTCGATGCGATGGAAATAGACTCGAATATCTAAAGCTCGATAGCTTGCGACTATAAAAAAAAACTAATTACGATCTCAACGGCGTTGTCGAAGTAAATTTTCATCATTAATTTGCGTCGGAATCAATTTTGAATCGTTCGTTTCTCCGATCGCAAATCAGACTCGACAGATGGAAGTAGACTCGAATATCTACAACTCAATGACTCGCAATGATAGAAAAATTAGTTACGATCCCGACAAGCGTAGCGGAAATTGTTACAAAATTATCTCAATATGATCTAACTCATCAATTAAATTATTAATATTTTTATTAATAAAAAACTCACTGGATAAATCATCATCAATTAAATTATTATATTTTTATTAATAAAAAGTTTAACGACTAAAAAGCAAAACAAAAGTTTGTGTTGGCTGCATTGATTAATGGCCGGTGTTCCGATTTTTTGGCTTTTTTCAAAAATCAGAGTTGCCAGATCGGTATTCGCAGCATTTTCTATGTTTTGATTTTTGAGAACAATTTTTTTATAATTTATTTATTAAATTTCTATTAAAAATATCGCTCACTCTGAGCACAAAGGATTTGATTTTTGGTCCCTTATCGCAGGTCAATGCTCCTGAGCATTAACCGTAGTTACTCAAACAGGGTTCACCCTCCATGTCGAGAAATCAAATCTGCTCTGAATTATTCAATTGCATTAAGTTTCAAGTAAATTAAATTATAAAAAATGTAAATTTCTGAATCAAATTTGAATCGTACAACAATGTAAATTATGAGTGTTCGATATGTATAGCTCTACAGCAGATTCAGAACCCCTTTCGCCATCAAAAGTCTAATAGAGGTAGGGAAAGTCTAAAGGGCCGGACCTAGAGGACCTACGAAAGGGCCGGGTAAGGGCCGGATCTAAAGATGACTTAATAGAGGCCGGATAATAAAGACTTTGGTCTATTTTTTATTTCTTTTAATTGTTAAAGGGTTGATAAGGGTCTGAGGGGCTGGCGTGGTTAAGGATTGCAGAGGGCCGAAGCAAGGCCGAACGGGGTCGGGGCTTGAAAGGGCCGAGTAAATAGAGGCCTGCATTTTTGAAATAAGGTCCGACCCTTCTAAGGTCCGGTCCTTATAAGATCCGACCATTTCAAAATCTTAATAAAAATCGAATCAGGATCGAATCTGATAGAGACTTTACAGAGCCGGAGGCTTATGACATATCCTAAATAGAGGTTCATTTTCTCATTGACACATTCAAAACGCACTTCCTTTGTGCATCGCTTTCATTTCTAGACTAATAGATAAGTTCGTTGTTCCTAAATCGTTCAAATAAAAAAGACTTCCATCTGAGCACATATTTTTCAATTGCCTTCTTTAAATTTCAACCTGGTCAATCATTCCGTTTCGAGAAATACCATAAAAATTTAGAAACATTTCAAATTCAAACAAAAGCACAAAGGTGCAATTGTACAAGCAGTAAATACTAAATAGGTTATTGACACAAATCCCGCTTCCAAACTTCCAATTGGATTTATCTTTTTCAGATAAACCCGGTCTAAGTTGTTAATCACTGGCGCCAGGTTTTTACACCGGTTCATGCCCGAAATTTTTTTATATAACAAAAATGAATTGAAAAATACTAGCAAAATTTGAATCAAAATAATCATTTTGGAATCAAAGACTCCGAAGTTAACTCCGAAATCCATTATTTCAGATTTTCATCCGTCTGAGTTCAAAGTTAAACGCGTCTGAATTCAAAAGTAAAAGGAGTTGAATTTTTTATGAATAAAAGTATTAATATTTTAATTGATGAGTTAGATTGTAATATTTAAGTTTTGTAACTAATTTGACTGCGCTCATCGAGACTGTAACTAGTTGTTTTTATCGTCGCAAATCATCAAGCTGTAGATATCCGAGCCTACTTTCACCACGTTGAGTCTGATTTGCGATCGGAGGAACGTGCATCTCAAATTTGGCTCCATCTTCAACTTATATCTTAATTAGTATTTTTTTTTATCATAAGTTTGCGCCAGATTCAATTTTGAATTGCTCATTTCTTCGATCGCAAAACAGACTCGACGTCATGGAAGTAGACTGGAATATCTACAGCTTGATGGTTTGCGACGATAAAAAAGACTAATTATGATCCCGACGAGCGTAGCTAAAATTGTTACAAAAAGATATTAAGTATGATTAGCATCTTTTTCTACAAACTTCGACTATGCTCGTCGGGATCATAATTAGTTTTTTTTATCGTCGCAAGCTATCGAGTTGTAGATATTCGAGTCTACTTTCATCATGTCGAATCTAATTTGCGATCGGAGGAACGTGCCTCTCAAATTTGACTCCACCTTCAACTTATGTCTTAATTTGTAATCTTTATCACGAGTTTGCGTCAGAATCAATTTTGAATCGCTCGTTTCTCCTATCACAAATCAGACTCGACGCGGTGGAAGTAGACTCAAACGTTTACAACTTGATGACTTGCGACAATAAAAAAACTAATTACAGTCTCGACGAATGCAGTCAAAATCATTACAAAAATTTACCTAAATACAACTCAACTAATGCATGAAATTATTAATATTTAAAACTTCGGCATACAAAAAGTTAAAAAAATTATGTTTAAACTTTGAAAAAATAAGAATAACATCTATGACTCTGGATTCAAATATTTCACAAAGATGACTCTACTTTTGAACGTTCACGTTCACATTTGTTATCTAGACACATTCGTTCAGAAATACAAATTCTGAACCAAAATAATTGCATGTGTCTAGATAACACATGTGAACCTGAATGTTATAAAACATGTGAACATAATCATCATTGCAAAATATTTAAATCCAGAGTCATAAATATTATTCTTATTTTTTAAGGTCAAACATAAAAAATTTAACTTTTTTACGTCAGCGCATTTGAATATTAATAATTTCATGCATGAATTGAGTTGTATTTAGGTAAGTTTTTGTAACGACTTCGACTGCGTTCGTCGAGACTGTAATTACTTTTTTATATCGTCGCAAGTCATCAAGCTATAAATGTCTGAGTCTACTTCCACCGCGTCGAGTCTGATTCACAATCGGAGAAACAAGCGATTCAAAATTGATTCTGACGCAAACTCATGATAAAGATTATAAATTAAGACATAAGTTCTTTCGATCGCAAATCAAACTCGAGCGATGGAAGTAGACTCGAATATCTACAACTCGATAGCTTGCGACGATAAAAAAATTAATTATGATCCCGACGAGCGTAGTCAAAGTTTATAGAAAAAATGCTAATCATACAATATTTTTTGTAACATATTCAGCTACGCTCGTCGGAATCATAATTAGTGTTTCTTTATCGTCACAAGCCATCAAGCTGTAGATATTCGAGTCTACTTCTATCGCGTCGAGTTTGTTTTGCGATCAGAGAAATGAGCAATTCAAAATTGAATCCGACGTAAACTTATTATAAAAAAAATACTAATTAAGATATAAGTTCATGATGAAGCCAAATTTGAGATGCACGTTTCTCCGATCGCAAATCAGACTCAATGTGGTGGAAATAGACTCGGATATCTACAACTCGATGATTTGCGACGATAAAAAAGGTTATTACGGTCCAGACGAGCACAGTCGAATTCGTTACAAAAACTTACCTAAATAAACCCAACTCATCAATTAAAATATTAATATTTTTATTAATAAAAAACTTAAACGCCTTAACCTGAATTGCTTTTGGTGGCTATTGTGAAATCCGAAATCAGTGCTTCTGAAGTTATTTCGGAGTCTGTGATTCCAGAGTTACTCCGGAGTCTGTGATTCCAGTGTTACTCTGAAGTCTGTGATTCCGGAGTTAACTCGAAGCCAGTAATTCTATGGGTGTACATGGATTCAGATAACTCGTCCAACTAGCCCGATCCAATCCAATCCGACCCAAAAATATCGAATTTGAATCTTATTGGATTGGTTACGGATTGAATTTGGATTAACCTGCTAAAATATATTGGTTACGAATATTTAATAAAGAATGGTTAAAAACCCAACCCGATCGTGAATCAGTCTCCGCTAAATATATCAAATTTTGTTACAATAATTTATTTTGAATAATGATTTTAACAATCAACAAAATCTATTATATAAATAATGAGAATGTTGGACAAGACGTGAATAGTGTTGTTATCATATTTTTACACTTTGAATCAAAGCGTGTATTTTTCATGTTTATAGATCTGTCAAGACTTATATACAAATAATGTGCATATGCAAAGAAAAATATCTGTAACAACTTACTTATTATGATTAATGAAATTGAGTTTTGTATGTTGCAGATGCATTTTACACGGTATAATTTATTTTAATCAAAATCCGCAAAACTCGCTTAACTCGACCGCCATAAAAAGAATGGATTGGATTGGATTTTGAGTTATGCGGGTTGGTGATGGATTGTAATAGCAATAACCCGATTAATATGAATCGGATTGAAAAAATTATCAAAATCCGACCAATCCGATTCATGTACAGTACTAAGTGATTTCGAAATGACTACTTAAGTGATTTTGGCTCAAAATTTGTGAGTTTTGTGTTTTTCCAATTTATTTTGATTAATAAAAAAATTTCGGGTTCACGCTCCACGTCTAAGCTGTAATATCTTCCCAGCCTCACGACCAAATTTGAGGAACATAGATCCTCTCTCTCTCTCTCTCTGTCTCTCTCTCTCTCTCTTGTTCGCTCCGAAGCAATACAGTATTATTCCGGAGATTGGTAATTCTTTAACTCTTTTGAATTCTTTCATAATTCATATTATCATATAGATATAGCTCAAGTTCTAAGATCTGACGTGATTTTTTCGAATCGGTTTTCCACATCGGCACATATGCACATACCTATATTTCGCTCGCTTTCGTTTCCTATCCGAATTTCTTAGATTCAATACCTGTTCTAATAAAATTAATTGTTTGAATTGTCGTACGTAAAGATCTCGATGAGATCTATACCTGAGTTGGTGGCATCAATTAGATCTCGACGTTAGATCTAATTTTCGTACCTAAGATCTGTTAATAGATCTCGTTGTTGGATCAAATTTGTTACTAATTTTGGGTTTGGATTTTCATCAGGTAAAAGAAGGGAAAATGGGCCTGACTTTTACCAAGCTCTTTAGCCAACTCTTCTCCAAGAAGGAGATGAGGATCCTTATGGTTGGTCTCGATGCTGCTGGTAAAACCACAATCCTTTACAAGCTCAAGCTTGGAGAGATCGTGACCACCATCCCCACCATTGGTTAGATCTTATTTTCCTAGTGAATTTTCTGTTTCTACTTGTTAGTGTACTTTTGAATTTCTCATGCAGTTTGTTCACTGCTACAATTGTTGCAATGGACAAAATCATGATATAATTTATACTACTTTTAATTAGATCTCTTAGCTGTCCCTTTATTAATGAAACAAAAGAGTGAAATATTGTACTATGTTAATTGAGAGAATGAATCTGGTGTCATTTTCAGGTTTTAATGTTGAGACTGTGGAATACAAGAACATTAGCTTCACTGTTTGGGATGTCGGGGGTCAGGACAAGGTAAAGCAATATAAACATTGATATATTTCCTTCCATTCTCATTTTAGGTGCTTTTAGTCGGTAGACAATAAATTAAACTTGCTTGGTTTAATTTGTTCTACTAAACACACAGATCTGAATCCCTCTCCGTACTTGGTTGAGTTTGTCCTACTAGTTACATGGCTAGTTTGAAAGTAACTAGTTGGGTAAACACGTCCTATAGCTCTAGTTTATTAAGTATCCCCTATGTTATCACTTTGTTAAATTGACAAGCTACAAGGTTAATGTAAGCCAATTGAAATGAAATGCCAAATATATTGAGTAGATAATCTTGGGTAATTTTGCTATATGCTCAGTAATAAGAGTGTGCGTGTGAGGTGTTCTCAAATGCTAATTCTATTTTGTCTATTTTTGTGAGACAACAGATTAGGCCATTGTGGAGGCACTACTTCCAAAACACACAGGGTCTTATCTTTGTGGTTGACAGCAATGACAGAGACCGTGTTGTCGAGGCAAGGGATGAGCTCCATCGTATGCTCAATGAGGTTCGATCTCACTTGATTTCCTTGTTTTCTTAGAAGCCAAATTTAAAGCAGATACTATTCATCTAGTTTTGGAATGCATGCCACATCTATGGATTATTTTAGAAAAATAGAGTGAATGAGAGAGCTGCCAGCTCTTACTAAGAAGCAATATTATTTGCATGTTAATTACAAAAGTGAAAACATCAGTTGCATTTTCAATTACAAAGTGAGAAACAATAAATAAATAAATAATAGGAGCCATCGGTTGTTATTTCATGGGAATCTTGTTCTGATAATTATTATGGTTCGTGGTATCTTCTTTAGTTATTTGTTGTGTATGAATTTACTTTGGCTTAGAAATCTTTCAAATTGTACTAAACATTTTTAAGGGATTTGAGAATTTGGCAAAACCGAAAGGACATGGCTGACAACTCTATGATTCTTTAATTATTTCTTAGCAATCTACACAAAAGACTAAAAGATAAAAGAAAAGAACATTGCAGATTCAGGTGTATTCATAAGTTAGTCAGAATGACCATTTTGGGTATAGTGTGAAGATGTTTGAACAGGTACTAAAAAACATAAAATGAGGGAAATATGCATTTAGTTTAGTGTATTTCACCTAAGAAACTTGAAGATAACATTTAAATTTTACAGACCTTGTCAACTATATTCCATCTAATAGTTAGATTATAACCATAAACTGAATGGTTAATTCCAGGATGAATTGAGAGATGCCGTGTTGCTTGTGTTTGCCAACAAGCAAGATCTGCCAAATGCGATGAATGCTGCTGAAATCACTGACAAGCTTGGGCTCCATTCCCTGCGCCAGCGCCACTGGTATGACCATTGGTTTTTTTCAACAAAAGAAACTTCGGACATTTTTTTTTTTGTAAATCATGTTCATCCTTTGCTCCGTATCTGAAGTTTGTATGATTTTCAACATTTCAGGTACATTCAGAGCACGTGTGCCACATCTGGTGAGGGATTGTATGAGGGTCTTGATTGGCTCTCTAACAACATTGCCAACAAGGTAAAGATATTAACAATTTTTCTTTGATTCTATTACCATTATCGTTATCTTTCTAATGTTTGGACCGACGTGGTTTCTTAAGAGCTCCTACAAGGAAATGGGAGCTGGTTATATTTAATCACCTTTTTCTTAAAAAAAAGAACTTGGTTTCTTAAGACAAAAGAGTTACGATATTGAACCAGTTGGTTAATATAAAAGTCTGGACCAACTTTTTTTTGAGAATATTCAGGGACCAAGTTATTTAAATCACTAGTCACTTCTAGTTGTGCCTCATGAGATTGAGCAATCTGATTTAGTAGTTGGCCTTGCAATTGGAAGGACCTTTTGGTGCGATCCATACCAATTTGTCATGCTATGAAATTGGAAATTTTACATGCGTAGATTGGAACATGAAAAAATTATGGACCAAAAGGAAAATATTGATAATTGTATAGGAATTTCTGTATTTGTTCATTGTTTAATTTTCCCAATCTGACCTATATTGCTTGTACTCTTGCAGAGTTAATTTTTCATGCATGGGATATTTGCGGGGCTTTACTCTTTAGATCATGAGGAGCATGATTGTTTCAGTTTTAGTGTTTTCATGTCGACGCTTCTATTCACTTGGTAGTAACTGTTAAATATGTTTGCTTTCCAAAGTATTGCTTCTGGAATTTGTATGTGATTGCTATTATTGTATTGTTTGAACCTTTGATCGTCTAGCTTATATAAACTTGTCTCTTTCTCGGATGAAAATGCTTTTTTAACCATATTGTTAAAATGTCTTGTAATTTCCAAAAAAATGCAGTAAATTAACAAGGCCTGTAGGTCACTATGTCATACCTTCTTACATGTGATCATTCATTTTAAAGACGGATTGCACCAAAATCCGGAATCGAGTAGCCAGAATCCTTTCTTTAAAAAGAAATTAAATATTAGAATTTACTCCCGAACCGATATGTTAATTGAATTAACGAATAAAATATTATTTTTAGTTTAGTAGAAATATGAAACGAACGTCTTAACTCTTAACTATTAACTATTTATATCAGAAGAAAAGTGTTATCTTGAAGCCTATCTATTAGAGGATAAAATACAATGGTAAATAAATTACTTTGGAGGGCTAGACTGCAACTGTTACTAGGGTCAAGAATGTAAATGTTGCACAAGATGTATATAATATATTCATAAGAGATTTGTAAAATAATATAGAAAACAGAAATAAAAAAATATTCTTCTTCTTCACTATTTCTCTCTTCTTTATATTTTCTGTTATGGTATCAGAGCTTATGCGATGGCCAGTAATGAAAGTTTCCAAAATCCTCAATCTCTACCAATTCAATCCCAATCAAACCAAATCGAAAATGTGATTGCTCTCAATCTACCCAGATCACCCAGTAATGAAAGTTCCGAGTCATTACAACACCAGATCACCCAACCTATTTCCGACTCACAGCATCAGCCAATTACTCAGTTCACCTCCAACTCCCAAATTCACAACAGAAACAACTCAAATTTACAACAGACAACTACATTTGTCCCTGAACCACTTTCAGCAGCGCCTGATATACCTTCTATTACATTACCTTCTCATCCTATGATCACAAGGACTCGGGACAATACTCGAAAACCTCGCACATACCCAAATCATGTCGCATATCATGTTACTTCTGACAACGAACCTAAAACCTATGCTCAAGCAAAATCATCACCACATTGGATCAATGCCATGCAAACCGAAATCGATGCTCTCAACAAGAATCATACCTGGACTCTTGTCTCTCCACCTTCAAATCAAAAGGTTATTGGATGCAAATGGGTGTACAAAATCAAGAGAAAAGCCGACGGTTCCATTGAACGTTACAAAGCCCGTTTAGTTGCAAAAGGATTTCATCAGGCCGAAGGTGTTGATTATTTTGATACTTTCAGCCCTGTCATACGACCTACTACCATCCGACTTGTTCTTTCTATTGCCATCACTTCTAATTGGTCGATCCGTCAATTGGACGTCCAAAACGCATTTCTTCATGGAGACCTCAACGAACAAGTATACATGACTCAACCACCCGGATTCATTGACTCAAATCACCCCGATCATGTGTGTCTTCTCTCCAAAGCCCTCTATGGATTAAAACAGTCGTCACGAGCATGGTTCCAAAAGCTTAAACTTGTTCTTTTCAAATTCGGCTTCACTGGTTCACAACATGACCCCTCACTGTTCTTCTCACATGCTCATGGACATTCGACATTTATCCTTGTCTACGTTGATGATATCATTATCACCGGGAGTAATACATCTTATATTCAGTCTTGCATAGCATTTCTCTCTACCGAATTCGCAATTAAAGACCTCGGTGATCTACACTATTTTTTGGGGATAGAAGTACACCGAACAGCTCAAGGATTACATCTTACTCAAGCCAAATACATAGCTGATCTACTTAAACGCACAAATATGCAGTTTTGCAATACTGCCCCTACACCGATGACCTCAAACTCCTCTCTTTCCATTCACGACTCTCCAGTTTTTTATGATCAACATCTGGATACTGTATTTTCCTTGGGCGTAACCTCATTTCTTGGAGTGCTAAGAAACAGCCGACTGTATCTCGCTCCAGCACCGAAGCAGAATACCGGAGCCTTGCTCTTACATGTGCCGAACTTTTATGGTTACGATACTTACTTCATGAAATTAGAGTCCACATCATCTCTCCTTCTACTCTATGGTGTGACAACATCGGTGCTACGTTTCTTGCCGCTAATCCCATGTTCCATGCCCGTACAAAACACATGGAGATTGACTATCATTTTGTTCGTGAGCGTATTGCTTCCAATGAGCTCCAAGTTCGGTTTATTTCTTCCAAGGATCAAATTGCGGATATCATGACCAAACATTTACCTATAACTGGTTTTGTTCTACTTCGAAACAAGCTCACAGTACATCCACGTTTCGCTTGAGGGGGAGATATTAGAGGATAAAATACAATGGTAAATAAATTACTTTGGAGGGCTAGACTGCAACTGTTGCTAGAGTCAAGAATGTAAATGTTGCACAAGATGTATATAATATATTCATAGGAGATTTGTAAAATAATATAGAAAACAGAAATAAAAAAATATTCTTCTTCTTCACTATTTCTCTCTTCTTTATATTTTCTGTTACTATCATATGTTCTCTGACCTCATCCGATTATTGGGAAAATTTCTCACCTCGGTGGCATGAAACGTGGGTCAACACGTGTTGAACTGGACACGTGCAAGAACCTCTGAGTTTCCTATTGCTCTACGCTTTTATAGACATGCCATGTGTACAATCAGTGAGCTACCGTTCCATTTAAATTTTAAAGTCTATCATCCGGAGAGTTGTCATAACTCATAACCAATAACACTATAACAGTGCAAACAAAAGAGTAGAAATTGCGAAGCAGAAGCAGCGATCATGGCATCTCTTCAGGAGGCCCGCAGGGATCGTGATGAGGCTGTGGCCAGGATGGCAGAGGATGATGAGGCCGCATCTAATCGTGAAAACAGCGGTGGCATTGTGGAAAACATCGAAAAGGGCGCAAAATCGCTCCTAGATGCCGTCACAGGTGCGACCAAGGACAAGGCGCAAGAGGCATCTGACATGGCTAGAGAAACCAAGGACGCGACCACGGAGAAATCGGGAGAAATGAAGGATAGAGTGAAGGGCAGCATGGAGCAGACCAGGGAGAGAACGAATGAGGCTAAAGACAGAGGCTCCGCGAAATTGATGGATTATGAAAACCCATCTCAAAGGAAAGGGAGTACAAGCGAGAAAATGGGGGAGTACAAGGAGTCTGCTTCTGAGGCGGCGAGGAAGGCACGGGAGTTCTTGGTTGAAGGTAAAGAGGAGGCAAGAATCAAACTTGCAGGGGACACCAAGGTTAGGAAATATTTTTTTTTCTTGAAGAAAATAACAAAAATATTCATTACTTGTTGTTCTAAATTTGGAAACTTATCATGACTGCTTTGTTAAATGCAGGATAGGAAGGGAGCAACTAGTGAGTCTGCGAGGAAGCAGTTGAAAGACGCAAAGCAGAGGGCTGCAGAGAAGGCAGAGGAAGACCGAGGAAAGCTTGATGAACCTGATGAGGGAGATAAGTATGTCAGTTTGTTTTATTTTATCTGACTTATATAGTTTAATTTTTCAATCGGCAAAACAGTAGATGAATGTAGACTCTGAATGTGGCATTTGGATGGGTCTGGAATGAAATGTTAAAGACAATGGCATATAACAGCCTCACAACATAATTAGACCAGTTTCTCTCTCAAGCATGTGGTGTGTTCTTTTTAGCTTTATGTTTTTTCTGTTTACGAATTGATAGAGGAAGATCTGCGGCTAAAAACATTTACGGCGCTTTTCCTAGCATGACGGAGTCGGTTAAGGAGAAGATGGCATTGCCAGACGACATAGCGGCCAGCAAAAGAGGGGAGCATGATCGCGGCAACAAGGGCCAAGACGACAAAATGCGAGATGAAGATGACATTATGTTGCGCGTGAAGGATGCCGATCAGGTGACTGGTACATGTTTCACTGATCCTGGTAAGATGGGGGGCGAAGGAACAGGACCGCAAGGATAAACACTGAATTTTATTTGTGCTTGTGTTGTTTAGATGTATTTTGAGTTATGTTCTTCTGCTTTTGTTGTGTGTTTTTTATGATGATGGATAAATAAACTTCATATCTTTTCTCGCTTATGTATGTACTGTAATACTTGTTCTTATTGTTCACTTCTTGTGTGGCCTCGTGAGCAATTCTACAACGAAAAGTGTTCTTATTAGGATATTATAGGATGTTTCTTGGTTGTAAATTTGCTTGGTACCAGAATTCGACACTCGGTAAGACATTGGAAGAGAATCTTGATTAAAAAATAAAATAGAAAAAGATGAAGTAAACAAAAAACATAATGGAAGAAGCTCATTTATAAAAGCGCATACGTCGAATGCATTTTTTTCTTCTTTTCTAATCCTTTTTTAAGTTTCAGAAGTAGTAAAAATTTCACACAATGATTTTGTAAATAATAATCTTGAGGAGGATTTAATCTTAAAGAGAGCACAGATATTCCGAAAGCGTACCGCGCGGTGTCGTGCGTCGGACGATCTCGTTCCGGCACTAGCAGCGACGAGTCTGTTTTAGTTTCCATTATCTTCATTTGGGGCTCCGTATCTGAAATTATCAGACGTCTTATCTTTTTAGTTTAGATATTGTTTTTTTAATTGTCTAAGCAAAATAAACAGTTATTCTAATTTTAAATTTCAGAATTACGGGAGAAAAGAAAGATCAATATGATAACTACTTCCTAAATGGAGGATTGCCGTGATTATTAAATTAGACTTTACTCATATAAGCATCTAATGGGACGAAATTCTCTACTATACTTTATACTTTTCTGTGCAGCAAAAAGCTTCCTTTCAATCAAAGATCGTCGAATTAGAACTTAATGGTCGAGATTTAATATTATAAAACTCTTCTCTGAATCATCAGCGGCGATCTAACATCAATTTTTAATCTGACGGTTCTGATTAAATGCAATCCTCTACTGTACAAAAAAACTGCAGAAGGGAATCGTATCATCTGCATCCATTTTTATGGGTGCTCTACATCCGTTAATCTGGATCGTCCGATTAGATCTGAACGGCTAACCGTCAATTATATGATTCAGAAGAATTTTTATATTATAAAATCAGATCCGTTCAAATCTAATCCAACGATTCAGATTAAATGTGTAGAGAGCACCCGTTAAAAATGTGTGCAGAGAATATCGTTTCAGTGCAGCAGAGGATACATGTATGCATGTAACTAAGGAGAAATAATAGAAAAGAATGACGATCCGTCATTAGAAGATTGGATAAATGTAATTATGATCAAGGTGGATTTAGAGAGGGCTAGGGGCGACTGCCCCTTGAAATTTTTTTTTAAAATAATTATGTATATTTATAAGATTTAAATTTTTTTTTATGAAATAATCATGTATATTAAAAGCTGTATCTAATTTTGCCTCTTCTGAAAAAATTTATAGATTTTACTCCGACGAAAATTCTGAATTACTTCTGATTATGATGCAGGAAAGCTAATCCATATGACAAATCCTCATTAGCTGACCTTATCATGCAACATACCTACGTGGCTACATGATACGGGCGATCCTTGGATAGAATTCTTCGAAATGGTAGGATCAAACCAGATCCGTAGCTTAAAGTGCAGAAAATCATAAGCGTCCGTTGGTACTGCGCGGTACAAAGTCCGCTTTCATGGTGGGATCCCTACGTTGGAAACTTGGAAACACATGTGCATAGTGCATTATTCGTAAGATAGGATAATAGCTTATGTGCACTCTTAATTTATTGCATTTCTGATATATATTTATTTTGTTTTAAAAGTGATTATATTGATGAAACTACTTCCAATATGAATTTACTTCGTTTCTATGTTCTTATTATATATAACTAATCATTTTTTATTTGCTACATTGATTACAATTATAACTATTTTTTGAAATGATATTTTATATTTTTGAATTAACATTCCGTTGGACAATAATCAATTGAACAAGATATACAGCTTCCATTCAAATTTCCAATTTAAGCAACACATAACTGCACAATTAATCAATCAGTGTGCCATTTGCATCAAACGCCAAATATACACTTGAAGCTACTTTTACGTTTAATAACATTTTTGCTGTGGTAGTTCGGCGATTTAAATTTTTTGTACGGAGCGCGATTGCATACCTAGTTTATATAAAACCGGATGGGGCTTTTACCTTTTTTATTTGTTTTTTTTTTGAGAAATAGATGAGTGGTCTTTGTTCTCAAATATTATTCAAAAATTCAAAATGATCTAGAGTCCTCCAGTGGCCTTTGACTTTCACTGGATTTCGAACCCGAGACCTCCACTTGGAGTCCGTTGCTCTTTTGCCACTAGACTAAGATTTTTTTTTATTTGTAAAAATAGGAAACTACAGTTTGTAAGTGGCACATTCATTGTTGCATTAACATGTAAGTAGAACGTTTTGCTCAGATTTTGGATTGTAATAATTTCATTTCATATATACAATTGGTATGTGGGTTGAAGGCTTCAAGATACATTTGAGATTTTCAGATAACACTAAATTGGTTTAGATTATAGCAATAAAATTTTGTTGTACGTTTAGATCGACATGTTTGAAGTACTTTACTTCTGAAAAATAATTTAAGTTGTATTCATTCTTTATGTTAATTACAAATTTTACTTGCTTAAAAAAATTATTTTTTAAATATTCTTTACGCCCCCCTCCCCACCCCCCCACCCCCCAAAAAAAAAAAAAAAAAACAGATCAATTGCTATACCTAAGGATTTCTTAAAAAATGATTACTCAATTAAAATCCATGATAATAAATATTGCTTTTGATACGCATTAATTAATTTATTGTTAAAAGAAGAATATCATGAAAATGTTAACATTATGTTCTTAAAAATTTACAGCACAACAACGTTTACTACTAACTTTTAGTTCAACTCACTGAATCTCTGAAATATTTTTTTCTTAAAAACGCAAGAGTTATATATGACTCATATAATAAAAAAATAATAATACTATTATTATTATTATTATTATTATTATTATATATAAGGGCGTCAGAAACTACCTGGAAAATTAGAGGCTAGCAAAATTCATTCTAAAAGATCATATTATCACAGAGGCATGCATAAGTGCATAACAAACTAATGCATAAACAAATTTATTCTAAACAATATTTACTTATAGAATTTTTCCATTTAACTAAATTCTTGAAGGAAGATCCATCTTCAACCAGAGCCTTGTCACCAGACGCCTTCAGCTCTAGTGCTCTTGCTCGAGCCTCTCGACCGACCTCTCCCTGCATCAGTTCTTTCACAACAGTTGCTATTGCATCTCTAGGCACAACATCTTCCCGTAATGAGATCGGCTGTCGTGCGGCATTCTGAGCTGTCCAATTAGAATATATTGCATAGAGATTCATGCCCCCTATCCAAAAACCTCTCCTGCATCTCATCGTGGGTTCTCGATCCATAAGCAAAGATCTAAATCGTCGATCCGTACGCAATAATCCAGACCATCTAATAAGACGTGTAGCGCGCCTCCCGTGCGACACCGGGTAAGATTCCATACCTTCCCTCTCATCATCCAACACTTTTGGCGTTAGAGCAACTTTGATCCTCTTTACTAGCATGTTTGCATTTGTCTGTTGTTCCGCTTGCAGCGGCCAAGCGATCATAGGTACACTGCTCATGATGCTTTCCAGCACCGAGTTCCATCCACAATCTGTCAGAAATCCGCCAGTTGAACTGTGACCCAAAACTTCCCTCTGCGGTACCCACGACTGCACGATTAATCCTACTTCGTTGTTTCTCTCGATAAACCCTTCAGGTAATAATGTGCCGTCGTTCAGATCACCGGAATATCTAATGACCCATAAGAAACGTTGCCCGCTTAGCTCCAACCCCCAGGCAAGCTCCGTTATTTGCTCTGACGAGAGGGTCCCTTCGCTCCCAAAAGAGACAAATAACACAGAGCCACTTGGTTGTTGATCCAACCACTCCATGCAACCTGACACATTTACTTGTCGGTCGGGTATGCTCCGAACTAGTGGTCCAATCGTATAAACTGGCGGCAGCTTAGGATTATCTTCCATCATGCGACTAGCCAATTTTAGTTCCATCTCCCAAAAGCTATTGCAAAGAATACCATTGGCCTCATAAATCTTATTTGATATGTATATTGACATCTTATCGGCATCACTTTTCTGTTCTTGAATCGCTTCACCAATGCCCAACAATTTAGTAGAAGGCATGTCACGAGGCACCTTTGTGGTATGATGGTCAATTTTGCGACATTCTAAAACGGAAGACAAAGCCATAAGATTTGTAGGAAAAAATACATAGAATGGCACAAAGAACTCCCTTGCAATTGTGATAGCATCGACGCTTAAAAAATCTGCGATCAGTGCAACGATGCTAGACAAGGGTTTTGATGATCTTATGACTTCACGTAAATCCGGAAGAGATCTTAGTGTCGAACGGAATACATCAGTCACATCGAATGAAGTGAGAGATTGGTGATCAATTGAAGGAAGGAAAACGACGTTCACGGAAGAAGACTGAGAGGAGAGAAAAGATTCTTTATCTTTTTCAGAAGGTGAAGCTCTCGGTGCTTTTGTTATTACGGTGATAGTGAAATTATGGCTAGGCGACGCTAGCCGCCGGGCAAGCTCAAACATGGGGATAAGATGGCCCATGGTAGGGCTTGAGAAAAAAATTACATGAGGTTTGGTGATTTCATGTTCCGGTTGTGTTTCCTTGGTTGCCATGGATAGTGAAGAACGGATTATAAATAGGTTGATCCTAAAACTCAGTAGAAAATGAAGAACTGATTATAAATAGAGATTTTGCTATGTAAAAAAAAAGAAGATAAAGTTGAAATTTATTAGATCGGTACTCTTATACATAGACGAAGAATCGAGGAGATGGAAATATTTTTCCTTCTATTTTTGTGGTGCCATTGTGGGGATGGAGGAGGTTCGTTCATATTTATAGCTCAGGAATCCCCAACTAATTATATGTTCTTAATTTCTTTTTGTCTAAATTTGTCCCCACAGTTAAAGAGGAGGATTAATTTTGAATTATTACATGAATTTCCAAATAGGAATTATATCAGTGTTTAAAACTAAAAAAAAAATTCTTCTTGCTATAGCTTATTTACATTTAAAACTAAACAGTTGCATTCAAAAGGGAAAAAAAATTACGGAACAGGCTTATTTTACTATTATATTTACGTCGAATACGAAGGATCCGACTAGGCGACAAACTAGTGGTGGGACGAAAGAAAAACATGATCCGTGCTACCGTGCATGCTTTTCTATACGTGGTGGGCCCCACTATCATAGGTGAAGGGGACACTGTGGGGGCAAAATAGGAGGCACTGTAGCAAGGTCCAAAAACAAATTAGAAAAGCATGCACGGTAGCACGGATCATGTTTTTCTTTCGTCCCACCACTAGTTTGTCGCCTAGTCGGATCCTTCGTATTCGACGGTAAATATAATAGTAAAATAAGTCTGTTCCGTAATTTTTTTTCCCTTTTGAATGCAACTGTTTAGTTTTAAATGTAAATAAGCTATAGCAAGAAGAATTTTTTTTTTAGTTTTAAACACTGATATAATTCCTATTTGGAAATTCATGTAATAATTCAAAATTAATCCTCCTCTTTAACTGTGGGGACAAATTTAGACAAAAAGAAATTAAGAACATATAATTAGTTGGGGATTCCTGAGCTATAAATATGAACGAACCTCCTCCATCCCCACAATGGCACCACAAAAATAGAAGGAAAAATATTTCCATCTCCTCGATTCTGCACTGTGGGGCAAAACAGGGGCACTATATATTTTCCCTTTGTTTTTTGGTGTAGCATGGTTCTAAAGCTTCACTCTGTTAGTCTGTTGCACGTCAATTCGCTGCATAATTTTTTCGTCGATTTATGCCGCAGAAGTGGCCAGTTGGATCGGGTCAAGTTGGTTTCTACAATAGTCGGATCGGATTTCGAATTGTGGGTCGGGTCGGATTTCAGGTTGTGGGTCGGGTCAGATGATGTCAGGTCGGATTTCGGATCGGATCGCGTCAATCTTTTTCGGGTGACAGATCGGATCGGGCGAGATTGGGTCGGGTTTCAAATCGGGCTGCATCGACGACTTTCGAATCTTGGATCGGGTCGGGCGAGACCGAGCTGGGTTCAAGTTGAGTTGCAACAAAAATTTTCAAGTATTATTTTGAATTTTAAGTTTAATTGGACAAGATCGGATCGCGTTGTTGAATTGTGTTAGTAAATCTTAACTTTCTCTGATGTTAATTTGTTAGTACAATTAGATTATGATGTGAGTAGTGTTTACCAAACGGGCGGGTACAGGCGGGCACGAGCACGGGTTGCTCGGGTCACAGGTTGTACGGATCGGACGGGTTAAACGGGGCGAGTTAAGGACGGGTTGAGTTTGGATGATGACCCTAACCCGCCCTTTGGCCCGTCGGGTTGGGCGGGACGGGTTGGGACGGAGCGGGTCACGAATTTATTATTTTTTTAATTCGAAAATTTCCAAATTCCAAAAAACAAACAAAAAAGTTCCAAAAAAGTTGGAAAAAAATACATAAAATTTTCAAAATTATTTTGTAAATTAGAATTCTAAAATTCTACATTAACTAAAAAATTGCAAAAATATTCCAAGTGTTAATAATTGTAAAAAAAATTTAATATTTTTGTATAACTTTATTATTTTAGGCTTCTCAAACTCATAACGAATTGTTAAAACGGGTTACATGCGGGTTATGACGGGTTAGGAGTCACGGGACGGGTGTGCACGGGTCACGGGCACGGGCGGGGGCGGGTTAAGGACGGGTTGGAAAGGGACGGGTTACCACGGGCGAAATTTCGATGGAGCGACCCTAACCCGTATGAAACCCGGCCTTGGCATGAGTACGGGCGGGCACGGGTTGGGTCCACGGGCGGGTCCGGGCGGGCGACGGGGGAGGGCGGACGCGGGGCGGGTGGACCCGTACGGGTTTTGTCAAAACACTAGATGTGAGCAAGATAGAATTAGATCAATTTACATGTTGTATTAGGTCAAGTCGGGTCGGGTTAGGTTTAGGTCCTCATGTGTCGTTTTATGTCGGGTTATGAGTCGTCTCGGATTGGATCGGGCTAGAGTCGTCATGTGTCGTGTCATCTCGGATAACGGGTCGTCTCAGGTCTGGTCGAGTCGGGCTAAGATTGCTCAGTGTCGCTTCGTCTCGGATTACGAATCATCTCGAGTCGGATCGGATACGAAGAATTTGATTTTATCAAATATCGAATAGAGTGAGATTCAGATCGAATCGGATCAAACGAATTTTTCGAGTCGGGTAAAGCCACAAGAACTTCTAAGCGCAAAACCACTCTCCGAATTGAAACACTCGACCACTCCCAAATTAGTAATGTCATTTTTTTTGTTATTTCTAACATGTTTAGGATGTGTGTTCTTTTGTTTCTTTTTTAGCTGGATTATGCGGAAGAAAAATTACAGAGCTTTGATATGGTCCGACATTTGATAGACCTTAAAATGTTGTTCCGCATATATACTGAAGTAAAACTCATTTGTCTTATTTTCAGCTCATTATAATTATTTATTTTTTTATTTGTTTAATGAAAAATTTAATAGGTATTTTGCCTACTGCCTCAAAAAAAAAGAGGTTAAACTCATTTTGGATTTAATTTGACAATTTTATTTTTTAAATAACATGATTTTAACAATCATATTTATATTTATTTTTTATTATTAATATTTTCATATAAAATCAATTTAACTTTGAATATATAGAGCCACCCATATATACATTTCCTGAATCTGTACCTAAACTTCAGAAGCGTCTGAATCTGCTGTTATTTCGAGACGATAACTAGACTCTGTTATTCCGCTCGAGATCGTCCGATTCGCACCGAACAGTTTGGATCGGTCTCTCTCTCCCGGGTCTCTCTCCTCGATCTCTCTATTCCATCCGATCATTTATTTCGAATTTGATGATTCAAATGAAAATAACAGTCCTGTGAGTCTTGTTATCCCTGTTAGGAATAACACCATATATGAATTCAACTAACCCCTCACTCCGTTCGAAGGAGTGCTTGTTTCTTTGTAACCGCTCCTTAATCACTGCATCTAAAACCGGGTGTGTATGGGTGGTGGAGGTGGGTCTTTACCTTCTTTATTTTTTTCATTTTGCTGTAAAATATTTCCAAAGTAGCTGAATGAAAACTTAGCGCCCAGAATGATATTGATGAAAAAAAAAAAGACCGTTGTTTTGCTACAAGGAAACTACAGTTTGTAAGTGACCTACATGGCTGCATTAAGTCATTAACATGTAAGTAGAATGTATTGAATTGAGATGGTAAAATTCAATAAATAAAGTTTGAATTACGTGTTATATAATTAATATATCAAGTATTGTCATTAATATTACGTGGAGTAATATAAGATATGTCATAACTGTATCTAATTATGAAATGACATAATACGTATTTCGCTAAATTTTAGATACAAATGCATATAGAATTAAAGTGAATTAATTATAATTATTGATGGACTAATTATGATATTTAACTAATACTAGTGTTAATGAAAAGTTAAATATTGTTTGGGATAAATACAATCAAATTGAATCAAAGCTCAAGCAAAATAGCCCAATCAGCAAGTGTCTTGCGGTTCCAGAAGAATATGATATATTTGGCAAGAAATCTGCAATTTTCGGCCCAAGTCATTTGCGGCTGCAAATGACCCTTCATTACGGCCGCAAATGACCCTTCAATTGCTGCCGCAAACAATGAGATCGAAAGGCAAAATTAATTTTCTGCCTTATTTTGCTCATATCTTTCTGACTTGTGCTCCAAATAATACCAAATTTTGTGTGCATGTTTACAGCAGTAAATCACACATTTTGGAAAGGATTTGGAGACAATTTGGATATCAAATATTTTATAAAATATTTATTATTAATGATTGTATCTCTCCAAGATACGTTATCACTAGTATTTAAGCTAGGTCTCCAAGCAATAACGGTGTGTTAGGTACACATGTGTTGTGCTTAGTCTCTCCTCTATCCTCTCCATTAAAGATACTTACTACTTGATTGATTCGTGATCTTAGAAGAAAAGAAAGAGCATCGGTATTTGCTTGGAAGGATCCGCTAGCGACCATACTGAAGTGTTGTTAAATCGTGTTCAACGACTTTTTGAACTTGCTTGAGTGGCAAAAGACGGGAGGTCGTAGAGATGGATAGTAAGTTCTCGCTAATGCTCTCTTGTTTATCTTAAATTATCGCACGGAGTTTCAATTTGCAATTGATTAAATTAGATCTCGGTTTTTGGCTCTTTCTTAATTGAAATTGCACCAACAATTGATATCAGAGCCACATCCATGTCAATATTTAAGATATTTTTCTAGAAATATAATGAATTTTCATTATTGCAAAAGATTTTTTGCTTTCTTGTATTTATTATTTGATTATCTTAAATGTTCTTCAATCAAAATTTTGTATTTTATCAAATTCCTCGTCTTTTATGCAATTTGAATAGATATTATTCAAGATTTTGAGTCGGTATTGTTTAAAATAATTATTTGTACAAATGAAGTTGAAATTTTGAAAGATGTGCAACAATTTAGGACTTAAAATTCGAAACAGAGAATTTCAGGATTGTATTGCGGCGGCAAGACCCCTCTTTGCGGCCGCAAGGCTTAATTATTTACTATTTTGCGAGCTGCAAAATTAAATTTGAACTGACAAGTGTCTTTCGACCACAAGGACCAATTTTGCAGCCGCAAGAGAATTAAATTGTATTATGTTTTGCTAGCTGCAAACCATAATTGAGCTGACAGGAACTGTTTGCGACCGCAAAACATTTCTCTTGCGACCGCAAGATGTCATGAAAATTGGCACAAAACACTGAACTGACAGGGAACTTGCTTGCGACCACAAGCCCAATTTTTTGCGGCCGCAAGACATGCAATTTGTGTCATTTTTTCAGAATTTCCAAATTTAGATATTTTGAATTGTGTATTTATACATAAAATCAAAAATTAGTGTCAAATCTGGATTTTAGGAGTAGCTATAGTAATTATATTTAGGTTATATATAACTATAACTAATATAGTTAGTAATGTAATACTATATTTATCTTAATTAAGTATAAAATTTGGCTATTATCTATAATGGGTTAGACACGTAAGCAGCAAAAACTTTTTAAAAGTTCTGCTGTTCTACGACGGATATTATTAAAGAAATAGTGTAATTTAAAGTATATATTACATCAGGTATTAAGTCATATCAAGTCATAAAGGCGCTGGTGAGTAAAAAATTAGTAAATCTTTCACGTCGGATATTAAATATAAAAGTGATGTATATTGACTGAAAAAAAGCGAAGTGTGCCTCCTATATCTATGACAACTTTTAACTTATCATTTGCATCCTTCTATTTACAACAGAAGATAACCGATATATTAGCCTCCAAAATCTGACGTGTAAATCATTTTTCCCGTAGTGAAGGTTCAGCAATGTTGACTTAAGAAGGATTTTTTGTGTCATCATCATATCGATAGTAGCATTCCTCAGCATTGTCATCCATTTTGGTGCATATTTGACACTTGGAAGCATAACCTCGGCCACCTTGATTAGTAACTCACACTCGAGATCCTTTGTCACGATTCCCTTGAGAATTATTACGGCCTCTACGTCTTCCACTCATGTAGCGAGAATTCCTGTTTCTAGAAAATTGCTGGGACAAATATGTTGAAGCAAGAGATTGTTGAGTTTGAATAGGCAAAGAATTAACTAAAGCTAGAATTAAAGCCTCTAGTGGGTTGCCAGGCTGAGATGTTTGATGTACCATATTAGCTTGCGGTTGGCCCAATATAGAGGTAGGGTTGCGGATCAAATGAGAGTATAATACGGGTTCTTTTGTCATATCAGATCCAAACCCATTTAAACCCAAAGTCAGATATGTTTGAGAAAAAGGGAAAATTTGAAATCGAGCTAGATATTGCATCAAAGGCGAGCTTCGTAAGTGAGAAGATGGCCGCGAAGATCGACCAAATTGATAGTCTGGAATTGCGATGTCAGCACCGTGACCAATGGATTATACTCAACCTCGAGGCCAACAAGTGCACAAAGTACTATGTCTTGATCAGAAACCTCCTGACCAATGGAACGAAGATAATCGGCTATTCCCTTGAGCTTGTTGAGAAAATCAGTGTAGGAAAGGTTGCCTTTCTGCATCGATTGCATTTGTAGTCTAAGATCTAGAACCCGATCTTGAGAACCAGATGAGAGATCAAAGGATGATTCACGTGCGACAGCTTGAGAAAGAACAGAAGAGGAATGTGTAGATAGAAGCCAGGCAAGAAGAAGTTGATTTAGTTTCAGCCAATGATCGCGAAGTGGATTGGGGACCGCGAAATCAGTGTTGTCAGGTGGATGATCAGGCGGCGGAGAGCTTGAACCATCAAGAAAAAGCATCAATCTATGGCCACGAACAACATGTAAGATCTGTGACCTCCATAAGAGAAAATTGGAATCATCAAGCTTGGTCTGAGATGAGTAATGGAGGTGAATGTGATTTGTGACAGAAGAGAATGCTGAATCGAGGCCAGAACAGTTACTGCCAGTTTGGGGAATTATGGGATGAGTTTTGCTGGATGTAGACATTTTCTTGAAAAATCTTGGTGAAAGCTGATAATCGAATCTAGGTGAGACAGAAACAACTCAAGAACGGCGATGTAGATAAAATCTGGTAAATCTTATCGGTGATCTAATCTGGTACGTGCAAAATCTGGTACAAGTAGAACTGGTACGAGCAGATCTGGTATGAGCTGATACAAAGATTTCTTGCACTTGCCTAAAAGAATCTTGGAGCATGCATTAAATGCTCTGATATCATGATATATTTAGAGAGAGAGGAAAAGAGAGAGCAAGATGAGAATAGAATGAAACAATTTGTAAAATGAAATGATTTCTTATTATTCCTTTTTACATATACAGATAGGCTATACATAACAAATAGAATAACTGTAGAGGGTTACATGTAACAGCTCTAGGAGCTAATTGTACACCACTAATCTATTACTGGTCTTTTCCTATATATTCTCTAACAGACGATACTCACTCTGACCAGTCCCCACGCCAACATCACTTCACTTCATTTCCTTCGAGTTTCGACCTCGGTTATTCTCCCCATTTTCACCTCGCACACAGTCATTTGTTGAAGAAAAACTTTGGAGTATCCGAGTATGTATTCTTCTAGTATCTAACTGCAAGAAGTATTTACATTTCTATAATGATGGCAAAGGAGATTTGTTTGCTAAATGCAATCACTATATATTGAGCATTATCCTGGTAAGAGCTAAACAAATAAATGACAGAAAAATATCAGAATGATTAAGAGCTTAACACTGCACAATTACCCAGCTTCTTTTTTATAATTAAATCTATTTAGTTAATTAACAGGTTTGAACTAACAGTTCAAACAAAATTAACTTAGTTAATGAAGCCTTAATCTTTGTCAAAAGGCAAATTGATCCTATGATTGGGAGTAGTTGATCAACATATTTTGTAAAACTACAAAAAAAGACAGATTTCTATCAATTATCAAATAAGTGTCAGCTATACATGGATGCAGCAGCCTCATTTCTATTTTCTTTAACAACTTCAGTATTTGTTCTCCCACCCCCAACACCCCTATACATGGTTCTCCTTCAAAATTCATTAGTCGACCTCATATAGTTAACCTATTCTAATAATAACAAAAAAAAATTATGAAGTTGAAGAAATAGAAGCCCTTATTGCCTCTAATTCAGAGGGATCAGCATTAACAGGTGAAGGAGACAGCTCTGGTACCGGCTCCTCAACCATCTCTCTCAACCTAACCAAACATCTACAAGCCAAAATCGCTTTCGAATCGTAATCCTTCATTGCTCTTGCATGAAGGCACTTTGCTGCCTTGAAAGACTTCTCCTTCAGCTCCTCTGACATCGTGGGGCCCAAGATACAGTGACTCAAGACCTTCAACACAGATTGGAATAGGTCCCATGGAAGTGGCACCTGACGACATTTTTCATCTTTTTGTTTCTCCTTACCCTCCTCTCGGATCTCTCCTTCTCTGCTTGGCTCAGCACTCGACGAACCGTCCTTGCCTGCCCAAGCAATGCAAAATTCACAAAACTCAATCTTGGAATAGACCGGCATGAGAGAGATGCTGTTGTAGTACAGATTAAGTGCCACGCCAACGATTAAGCCCCGCTTTGTAGCACGCACGGTGTTATATTGCTCTAATGTCGGTGAGAGCACAACCTCGATCGGTTCATGTTCTGTAGCCACACCCTTCCCTTTACCAGTGCTCTTCGCCGGCTCGACCTTACCTGACTCATTTGTGCCTGATATGCGCATGGTAGGAATCATGATGGTACAAGGCTCGCCTCCACGGATCACCATCTCACGGCAATAGAGAGCGAGAAACACCGCCTCGAAGCCGGAAAGTGTTTCTCTGGAGGAGATGGTACGACATAGGTACACACCAGCGAGCGTAGGGATGTAACTCATGACGACAAGTTGTAGGTCAGAAATATTGGATTGGAACGTGTCGTAGAGCCACCGACATAAGTCATCGGTGCCTGAGCCAGAGTTGGTGAGGCGAAGGCGACGCATGATTTCTTGATAGACAGTTTCATTATGAAGGAGAGACAAAGCTGGGTTGTCAGAGTATTCACCGGAGTCGGCAATGGGGCCTAGGATCAGAGAAAGGGAGTCGACAACTGGCTTGGCCCGTGAGACGGTGTGCTGGAGCAAGGGCTTGGATGATGATTCATGTGTAGCCATTTTTTGGGGATCCGAAGGAAAAATTCTGAGAATTCGATCGACACATTAAGAGAGAGCGAAAGAAAGATGTTGATCAGAAAGAGAGAGGAATGATGGTGTAAATTTGGAGAAGAAAGATTGATGCGTTGTTGTTACTTTTCCAATTTTAGCGGGAGATATATCAATATTAATTCTCTATATATAGATGGCATCCATGACAAATTAATGCATTTCTTGATATGTAAATATTTAATTACATCTGCATTTATGTGCTGATTTAATCTAACTTCAATAGACTATATCAAATTTTGTTTCTTTAAGAATTATTTGTAGAATATTACCACTACTCTTGTTAATCAAACCATACTTTGATATCAAAATTTAATTTTTTTTTGGACAAATTAAGAATATATAAACATATTAGCTATGTTTCAGCGAAAATTTTCTCTCTTTTTTTTTCATGTTTGCGTCTCAATTAGTTGAACAGCGTGTTTTATTGAATTACACATTTGCCTATCTTTAGAAATTATTAGAGAATTAGTAAGACGTATTTGTTTTCTTTTGTAAATTTAACGTGTTCTCTTTGTCATTATCAAATTTTCAAAGGTGATTTTACAGTCCTTTGGTTTTTTTGTAAATTTAGCGTGTTTTCTTTGTCATTATTAAATATATGAAGAGTGAGCAAGACTATGGTAATATGCACAGGATATAAAATCTCATCCTATGTAATTTCTGACAATCGGATCATTGTCAAGATTTGTGTCAAAATTAAAAAGAAAGCAGAATAGTTAAGGACACCAAAATCGAGAGGAGGGAGTTAAAGTGACTTTTTAAAATTTTGGCACAAATTTTGACAACGACCCGATAATCAGAAATTGCATAGGATGAAAGAGTGTGTTCTATAAATATTACCATAGTCTTGCTATATATAGAGAGAGAGGGGGGGCTAGGGTGCTCTATGGAGCACCAAACCTGTAAAACCCACCATTTTTGACAATTATTTTAATAAATAATTATCTTGTTAATTGTAAATTTATCATTAACTAAAGTATTAACTTAGAGAAATACATAAAATTTGAAAATTTTATTTTCATTTGGTAATTTACAAATTTTCGATTGATAAAGAAGAAGAAAATTTATTAATAAGTCCTCACTTATAAAGGGATAAGTAATTAAAAATAACATAATGTACCTATAAAACTAAAACAAAATAATAATTATCAAATAAATAACAAGCTTTATGCATAACAAAAGCATTACTAATTAATTTAGAAAGTCTATGGACCTTGAAACGAGTCAAAGTAACTCTCTTATTTCTAAATACAACTTGCAACACGATTGACCACTCAAACCGCACCACTATAAGCTCCAAAATTCCTTACAAACCATTCGGACCAAGCAAACCATATCTAGCGAGTTAATGGAGGATGAGAATTGCCTCTACAACAAGTTACCCCGCGTATGGCCGCACCACTAGCGTTGTAGAAGCACTCAAACCCCACTAATTCC
>CAXKVX010002477.1:0-25126 GCA_964058865.1 Eleocharis quinqueflora
AGCAAAAAGAGAATTTTGAGATTGGAATGGGGATTTGGCAAAAGATATTGTCCCTAGTCAAAGCCACCACCTCCGGCTCCTCCCCGGTTAATTGGGTTTCAGCCCTCTTGCCTACTCATGCATGCAAGGAAGAAAAAAAAGAGAGAAAAGTTGACTCGTAAAAGAATCCGAGGAGCAAGGAGGCAATACAATAGCTCATACGATTTCATCATATCCTTAAAGATAGAGGCTATACGTAGAAAGTAATTAAATATTTTAGTTTTAATAAATGCATCAAATTAAAGAGAAGGGCCCACTAAAGATGAATTTAATTAGTATTCACACAGAGTTACACGTTGACAAGGACATGACGTGGCTTTTTTAAATTTTAACTGGCTTGCATAATGCTCGCTTATTGATTGCAACTGATGTTTATTTTGGAAGAAGAGAAAAAAATATTTTCTGGAGATCGAGATGCCACTTGTACATATTAAGAAGTAAAACATTTGTCTTTAAATATTGATTTCGTTATGATTTTGAGCGTGGGACACACATCAAACTGAAAGATTCTTTTTTAAGCGGAGTTTGTTCTCATAATAATAAATTACTCATTTACGACATTATCGTATTTGTGATTTAAAATAATTAATACAAATTGTGGGTTTTACGTCAATATTTTGTGCAGGTTTTTTTAATGATTGCATGTTGTCAATTCAGTGCAATTTATACACACAATTAAGTACTATTTTTGGTGAAGATCAGCCATAGTTGTGAGGAAGAAAAAATTCGAGACACTCGTCGTGGCGACGGGTCTGATCATCGATACGTCGTTGGACCCATCCATCAGGACACTGAGACATGTCGCTAAAATTTTTGTTGACCTTGTATGTGAGACAAGTTAATGAGCTTATTTCCTGTGTTATCTTCGACCCGTCATATGACGTTCATCCCAAGCGACATGACGGGTCGAAGCTCCAGAACAGATTTGGGATTGTTCTTCTATATATATCAAGTTGTGTGATTTCGAAAAAGAATCACGGAAAGCCATGTACAAGCATTCAAGTCATCTGAAAAAGCTGATATATTTTTTCTCAAGCATCTAAGAGCTCAACTATAGTTTTGAGATAGTTTTGAGTTATTCCAGCATAGTTATTATTCTCATTTTGAGTTATACTGAGATCCATTTGAAATCTCATTTATTTTGATTTGATCCATGGAGGATCCTACTATGAGATGCGTGTGTGGTCTCATTTATTTTGTTTTGATTTGTTAAGGATTCATTCTTGTAAACACTTATTGTTTAGTTAAAGCGGTCCTGAATTTGGTGTCGAATGTTCTTGTGGATGTATGCAAGCTCAATGGTCAAAGCACGTTATATCTTGTATCAATTTCTCTAATTCTTATTCTATTTACTTTTTTTTTGATTGATTAGAACTTGTATTGATTAATTCTTGAATTGTGAATTGATAAGAAAAAAATCTTGGAAATTAATTTTAACTTGTTATTTTGCGCACTTCAATTCAAATTGAATTGGTAATTTTCTCATTTCTTTTAAATGTCCTTATATATTTTCTACACCGATAACAAGATGTCTTTTTGTTAACATTGTGGGATAAATTACTCAAATGATAAAAATAGTAAATGTAATATTACATTTTCTAGAGAAATTAATTTTTTTTGTAACATTGTTATCTTTGTACTCATGGATGCTTGAATTAATGATCTCTTAAAAGTTATTCTAGTAAGAATCATAAAAAAATGTTTAGATCTATAAAATAGATGATATTAAAAAGATGGTTTTACATGCATGTAGTATATTAGATACGAAGAAGATATAAGAGAATAGTTCTATTATATCATTGAGATTCTTTTAGATTTCATAAAATTTTATATATATAATATCATAGCGTCACACATTAAAAAGAGAGAAATCATAGCGATTAAAAAGAAACGAAAAAAAAACAAAACATTTTTTTGAAATAAGTGGAGAGCGTCCACCACTTCATATATTTTCTTAACAAAAACGAAGCATACAAGACTCAAAACACATCAACATTCCAACTCACTATCTACCACTATCTCTATCTATAGTCTCTATATCTCTATGCTATCTAAATCCCACTAAAATGTCAAAACAACATATAGCCCTTTAAGTAAATCGAAACACAATAACAAAACTAGAGTAATCCCTCCGGTTCCATACACTCATTTTTACACACTCAACAACTCTATCTAAATGGGTGATATTTGGGCATCGGCACATCTCGCAATAGCAGAAAGGCCTCTTGTGCTTCCAACAACTCTATCTGTTTTGTCTCGTTATAGCTCTTCTATTTTCTAGTTATGTGGTTTATTTTCATTTTGTTTACTTTTCCTTTCATCGTGGTATTGAAAAATTTGTAATAAGATACTCTTATGTTGTGTGTTTATATATTAATTTGAAATTTTTGTGATGGTATAATCAATTCAATAGTACATTATTGACCAGCAAATCTGGAGCTAGTCACAATTTAAACTTTCAAAAAAGATCTAAGACAATAATTATTTAAATAATAACTATTGTCTTAGAAGTTCTATGACAACTGTTATTTAGTAATAATCGTTATCTTATCTCAAATATTAAATTACTATAACTTCTTCGACATACTCATTTGCCAACGTTTCTTTATACCATTTAGCAATTCTTAAGACAACAAAAATTGTATATTCGTTGGAGAAGCCGATTTTTAACTATTGGAAAATCTGTTTGTGATAGTGTAGATTTTTTTAATGTGTGGCATCGTGTTGTGCAACATGGAGATCATTTGATCATCTAGAAATATGTTTTGCATATATATCGAGGTGAATCTAACGATCATCATGTAGTGTAAAACAATGATGTCACTATAACAAAAATGTTTTATTATTGCTTTATTTTATAGCGGATTTGTCTAACATCTGCTATCAAAATTTGTTCAGTGGTAATTTAGATATTATTTTTGTACATTTAATATCGAATCTACAAGAAAATTGATTATACCGACATAATATTTTACAGTGGATAAGAAAAAATTCGCTATTAAAAACGTATTTTTTATAACAGATGTCTGGAAGGTCTGCTATAAAATATAGACTTTTTTATAATAAACGTCCGCTATAAAAAAAATTTACTATAATTTTACAGTGACTTCAATAATCCGGTATAAAAAAATTATAAACCTTATGAACAGATATACTCATATACGTAACCGCTATATAATTATCTGATCAAAAGCGGATTTGCCTTCGTCTGACGTCTGGACAGTTTTTTATTTTCCCCTTTTTTTTTTGAATTCAATGCCCTTAGGCTTTTATTTTCCCCTTCAATGTTTGTGGTTTGCACAAATTGCGATATATTAGCTCTCTTTTCGAGATGAACAGAACAGAATATCACTTGTTTTACTAATTATCAACATAGACTTGTACACAGTTTATGTACGTCTAGTCACTGCAGCTTCTGCAACAAAATTAAAAGTTTAAAACAGTGCATTTATTTCAACGAAAGAGTTACTATTTGGGATACAAACTGTAGGAGGGTCGTTGCATGGGTGTGGTATAACAGCCCTAGTATATATCTAATAACAAATGTATGTATGTATGTATGTATGTATGTATGTATGTATGTCAGTATGTATGACAAGACATCAGCTTCGTTAACCCATTTCTCTCTCTCTGTGTACAAAGGAGAAGCAGTACCACAGGTCTCAGAAAAAGCTTTGTTTCATGTCCGGTCAAAGTTATCTTCGGTTCACTTGGGATGACTGCACTCAGAACCTTCAGAGAGAGAGAGAAAGAGGAGAAAAGAAAGAAAAGAAAGGAATAATCGTTCCAATACAGTACACAGACCTCGTAACGCGAAAGAAATACTACTTTAATTTTCTCACATTTGGAACGCACCTCGTGTTTTGTTCTAATTTTGTACTGATGGAAACGGCCGGGTAATCACAGCCGTTGATTGTTCTCGTAGGCACCGTCCTTCCTATCACTGTTGAGGAAAGTTGAGTGTGTGTAACTGTCGATATAAAAATAGTTTGATAATTTTGTAAAATAAGTTTAACGTGTATATATGAACAGTTGAACACAGACATAACACTGTATACTAATTAACTCCGTGTTTGTATTGGTTATTTTAACTTTTAAATAACAGAAAAGCATGCGAAGTAAAATATTATCTGTACTTCGCACAACATTGTATAACGGTTCGTTTTTTTTTTCATTTTATATAAATAAGTAAATCTAAGTGAATAATAAGACTTGACAACGTGTTATCAAATTTTGTGTGTCGATTAATCATACACAGTAATATTATATAGGTACACTTATCCCTTTCCACACTGATCCCTTCGATTTATTTGGGTATTTGTTCGTGCTTATTTAACATGATTATTATTTTTTTTTTGAATTAGGCTTTAACCTAGCTTATATTAATTGACTTATTTGTTGTACAATGATTGTCAAAAAAGAAAAGCTCAGCGTAACACCTCTAGGCAGCGATGTTGTACAATAATTGACTTATTCAGCTACTTCTTTCCAGCATCAATGAAGAAAAACTCAGGGTAACACCTCTAGGCAGCGATGAAATCAAGAACATCAAGGAGACCATTCAGGTTGGAGAGTTCGCAATGGACAAGTTTGAAAACAAAGATGGTTCGTTTGATGTCGAGAAGGCGTTTGCTGTTCTTGATGACGACGGAGATGCTCCTATGCACGACCACACAGCTGGAGTTCAACTAGAGGAAGAGCAAGGTCCGCCAACAGAGGAGCCAGGAACTCTGCTTGATGACTACGAACTTGATATGGTCGACTATGGGACCATGGAGGAGGACGAGGATCTCCTCGAACCAGATACTTAGCACCCACCCCCACCCTCCTAGTCACAATCTTGTTTCTTGTGATCTAATCTTCTTGTTAGGAATTTTTGTGAACCAATGTTTTTATCAATCTTATCTTGGAATGTTAGAGGACTAGGAGATCCAAAGAAATGTATGGCAATTAAGAATGTTTTAAGGAATGAATTATGCCACATTGTATGCTTACAGGAAACCAAATGGGACGACACAACCTTTTTTCATTTCCGACGCATTAGTCCACCATATTTACACGACTTCCACTTTAACAATGCATCTCAAACACGGGGAGGTACATTCATAGGTTGGTCAAAAAAATTGCAAAAGAAAGCCACTACCACCAGCGAATTCACATCCACAGTAATCCTTCAACTCGGCAGCACACTCTTTATGCTGACAAACACATACGGACCAACAAGCGACTCAAGGAAAATAGACTTCCTAAACGAACTGCGTTCAGTTAGGGCAATGAACACCCTTCCATGGATAGTCGTCGGAAACTTCAACATGCTTCGTATACCTACAGACACAACGGGGAACTCCTTCAACCTAGGAATAGCACTGGAATTTAACCATTGCCTTGACGAGCTTTCACTCCAGGAGATGACTCTGCGTACAAGGAATTACACGTACTCAAACAAGAGACCCAAACCAACTTTATCGCGTCTCGATCGAATCTTCATCTCACAACAATGGCGAACGCTACATAACTCCCCACTGCAAACCTCTATTACGGATATTCCTACACCAGTATCGGATCATATACCAATCAAACTAGACCTAAAATTCTTACAAAACCCTAGGACAGTACCTCTAAAAATCGAAAGGTTCTGGTTAAAATACAAGGAAGCTAAGGAAATAGTTAGGCATGCATGGAACGCGCCAGCACACTCTTCCATACCAGCTCTTGACCTAATAAAGCGCATGACATCCACAAAACGTGCTCTAAACGAATGGGCAAAAACAAAATTCTCCAAAATAATCTCCTTGCTGTCAATAACCAAACAACTAATACATCTCCTCGACAAAACCGAGGAACACCGCCATCTACTCCCTCAAGAATTCCAATTCAGGATTGAACTAAGGAAGCATGCATACGACTTATCCCTCATACAGGAACACAAATGGCAGCAAAGATCCTCTATTACATGGTTAAAACTCGGAGACAATAATACGAAATTCTTCCAGGCAAAAGTAACCAACCGCATATCAACCAATCTCGTCGCCTCGGTTGAAGTTGACAAAATCCGACATACATGTCCGGAACACATCACACTAGCTTTCACCAAATACTTCAAAGATATCCTGGGAAGCAAATTACAAGCAGGAGAGCTCCTATTGCCAAACGTGCAACATTCCCAAATTCTGCAACACCTACAAGCGGACTTCACCCAAGAGGAAATAAAACAAGGTATTTTTTCTCTAGCAAAGGGTAAAGCGTCAGGGCCCGATGGCATCCCAACCGAATTCTTTCAGCAATACTAGGACATAGTAGGCCCATCCATCACTCAAGCGGTCCACGCGTTCCAAGAAAACAAATTAGATCTGTGGAGACTAAATGGGGCGTGCATCACAGTTATTCCCAAATCCACAGACGCATGTGCAATTGAGGATTTCCGCCCCATAAGCGTTCTCTCCTCCATCCCAAATCTCCTCGGGAAAATGCTGGCAATTCGATTACAATCCGTAATCCTAAACTTAATCTCCCCAAACCAAACAGCATTCATCAAAGGCAGAAATCTAACCGACACATTCCTAGCGGCCAGGGAATCAATCATCATTAGGAACAAACTCCAAGTGCCAACAGTGGTTCTCAAAGTAGACTTTAGGAAAGCCTTCGACACGGTTTCATGGGAATTCCTACTCAAACTCATGCATGCTAAGGGATTCCCAGAGAAATGGACTTCGTGGATTAAAAACCTCCTCATTTCATCATCATCTTTGCTTCGAGTTAACGGTATTACAGGCCCATCTTTCTTCTACCAGAGAGGGCTCAGACAAGGTGACCCCCTCTCGCCACTTCTCTTTATCCTTGTGGTGGACACTCTCCAATCGATGATCAGTACTAACAACCATCTCTTCTCTCAAACTCCATCCCTCCACCTAACCGCTTATCAATTCGCAGACGACACACTAATAGTCTCAGACGCTCACCCAGGCAACCTAAGAGCATTAATGTCAATCCTCAAGGATTATGCACGGATTACAGTGCTGGCAATAAACCCAACAAAATCAGCATTTACTCATATACATATACCAAATGATGCGATCTCATCGATTAAGCAGATTCTAGGATGTGAACCGATTAACTTCCCATTAAAATACCTGGGCCTACCACTAACCATCAAAAGACCGACAAAATCTATGTTCCTTCCTCTTCTCAATTCCTTCCAACGAAAACTCCAAACTTGGCAAGACAAACTACTATCCAAAGGTGGGCGGTTAATCCTAGTGAAATCAGTTATCTCTGCCCTTCCAGTACACTACATGCAAGCCTTCCTCCTTCCGACTTGGCTAATAAAACATATTGAACGAATACAAACACGTTTCTTCTGGAAAGGAGTATCGACATATTCACCAGGAGGATACCTTGTTAATTGGCCAACAGTATGTCTGCCAAAGAACTTCGGCGGTCTAGGAGTGCTCGATTTGAAAACCTTCAATAAGTCCTTGCTAACCAAATGGTTATGGACCATCTACTCAAGGGACGATAAATCGTTATTCAGCTCCTTGATACGATCACACTATCATTTAGTTCCTCTTCATGATACAAACACCGATTCACTCCCACAGCCTTACCCCTATTTCTTCCTCAGAGATATCTCACAACTACTATCCTTCCTCCGAATCGCCACCCAAACCAAGGACGATGGTTCCATCACATGGCGATGGACCACTCAAGGAAAATACTCCTCACAATCAGCATACAAATGGCTCATCCACCCAGGGGAGAACTACCCCGCTTCCAAGCTGGTTTGGATGGCCAAATCCCCAATCAAAGTCAAGATCTTTATATGGATCCTATTGAGGAATCGGTTACCCACAAGAGACAGACTAAGCAGACAAGGCGTCCTAATAACCGACCACTTCGTACTCTGCCAACAATCTGCACCTGAAACACCCACGCACCTATTCCTAACCTGCCCCTACAGTAGACTAGTTTGGTGTTCTCTCAGACCGCACCTCAGACCCAGTCAACATGACGACATAACCTCCATGTGGATAAACAACACAATAGGGACAACAAGAAGCGACATCACAACGTGGAACACCACGGTGCAAGCAACAACTTGGAGCATATGGAAGGAAAGAAACAAACAAATTTTTCAAGGCAATTCCTCACCGGTGAACTCAACACTTCTGCAGATCAACAGAGACATAACATTATGGCTCGACACGGGATAAATCTCTAGAAGCAATAGACTAGTTTTTACTCCTTTTTTTCCCTTCTCTCTCCTCCTCTTGCTTTCTACCTCCTCTGTCTTCTTTTCCTTTTTTCTCTCTATGTTCTCTATTTCCTTTAACATGATTATTATTAAGTACCTTCTGAAGAACTATAGCAATTAAAAAAAAGGTATTATCTTTTCATCTCTTTACAAGAAAGCGTCTTTAGTTATGACACCTAACTGATCGAATTAATTAGTTTCAATAGTGAAATCGTGCTAGAATCAATTTTTGATTTAAAAGTGGGTTCGCTCGTCAATTTCATTGAAATTTTAATAATAAATTTTTTTTTTAAAACTAGCAGGGGAATACCCCCACTTCATTCCATTAATGAAACGAAGAAGTACAATCATTCATTGATCATCTCTTAAACTGAATCTAAAATTTACTCATTTGCCTGCATCGGTACTCATATCTTTGATACTGACGCACCAGCACTATCTATTATGCAATATCTCTTTCATCATAACTATCAAATCCCTAACGCAAACTAACAAGAGTTCAACTTTTTAATAATAGATCACATGTAAAAAAGTTCGATTTGCCAAAAAAAATTAAACTTTTATAGTATCTAAGTAATAAACTAACCTGCTAAGTCTAATTAATCCTGCATAGTAATATTATTCTACTACACAAATTTAACATGTTTCTAAAACCAAAACTATATATCTAAATCATTCTGTTTTTCAAACCAGAAGGTTATCCAAAGCTAAAATTATTATAAAAAATCACATTTCGACCACATATTAAATAGTATCTAACAAAAAACAATTTTCTCCTGAAATTGTATCTTTTCAAAGGCTGGGGTTAGTGTTGAACGGGTAAGGCGACCATCCCTTCTCCTCCCATGGAACTTCCTGAAATTAGAACCAAACATAAAATCTTCTTCAGATCCTTCTACATAATATCAAATTTATCACTAAGTAGTAAAAGATATGACAAATCTAACTCATGTATATATTCAACATTCTCTAAGTTATGCTGTAAAAAATTGATGATTTTAGGGATAAATCATTAACATTCTGAAGCAAAACTAATGATACTTTCAAAGTAAGATTATCATTATATGTTTTAAACTAAAAAGTAGCTAATCTAATTATTTGCATACCAATAGATTTAAAAGATATGTGTTTACCATAATTAAAACAAATTATATTCATATCAAGCCACCAAATCCAAAGAATTGTACCTCTAATTAGTTCAATAATAATTTTATTTTTAAAAGGTATGATCGTCTCAATTTTCCAGAGATAATCTATATTATTGCCTTCAAAAAAAAAAAAAAACCATTATACTCATAAACCCAATTCCAAATAATATCAATGGCTGGACAAGTGAGAAAAAGATGCTCAATTGTTTTTTCTTTCTCCACAGTATATACATCATATATCTATATCTAATCCCTTCTTCTCTAAACATTAATCATATATCTATATCTAATCATAAAAATATTTTAATTTTCAAAAGAATTTTGGTATCCCATATTGAATTATAAACCTTACAAGTTACTCCATAAAAAATCTAACTATTTAAAAAAAGAATTAACTGTGAATTTTCCACTGTTATCCCTTTTCCGAACTAATTTTTCATTCATTGAGGTATCTAGTACTATTTTGATCAAATCATTACTCATATCTATATATTCTTCTTTATATCCACCTCTTAGTTGTCTTTTAAATCCAAATTTTATCGAGATTCTTTTATAGCTTTCTCTAAAGTTATGTGAGTATCCTCAATTATACTAACAAGAAGAGGATATTTTTTACTAAGTGGTATTTCATACAACTAAATATCTAGCCAAAATTACTATAGCAAATAATTTTTTGTATTTCTCGATTTGCAAAATAAACTTTAAATTTACAAAGCATTTGTGTTTTGATAATTTTAGGAACTTGAGTGTGAAATTCAAGATGCAAAAAAGCGAGCAAAAAACTCAAAAACAAGCATCAAGATTTATTTATGTATAATTATTTATATGCTTGATCAATTTAAAATGTTTGAGCCTAGAGTTAACAGTGAAAAACAAATTGAAAAGCAAGTCACACCTCAAATCGTCACATGACGATTTTTACAAGCTTTTTAACGGTTATGGATCCGTATGAAATTTCCACAACTCAATTTATACTTGAATCAACAACTTATGTCATTGTGTGACGGTTGTAAACCATTATAATGGTTTAGTGAGATAATTGAAAATCCAAGAATTTCGTCAAACTTGAAATCCTTCAGACCGTCATCTAACGGTTGATAACCCCTCATGACGGTTCGGGTTTCAAATGTTTGAATTGTAACGTCAAATTCAATAAATAAAGTTTGAACTATATGTACTATATGATTAATATAACGAAAATTGTTACCAATATTACGAGGAGTAATATAAGATAAGTTGTCACACCCCAGAAATTATAATTAGCTCAATGGATGTAAATCTCGTCACGTGTACTTATCTTCAAGTACATGAAAGGCTTAATTAAAGTAATTACATAACTTACGGGTTAACAAATGTTAATAGAAATGGCACGCACATATACACACAATACATAAATATCTAGAAAGTCATATATATATATATATATATATATATATATAGAGAGAGAGAGAGAGAGAGAGGCTAGGGTGCTCCATGGAACACCAAACCGCTCGTGCTCCACATCCATTATTTTCAATTTAAAAATTTCAAAGACCGATTCGAACCGTTCAACATGATCGATCTACATATTAAAATCTACTTAGAGATTGAATTTTTATATTTTTTTGAAATTGTTTGATATTTTTTTAAAGAGGTAGAAAAGATGCTAATCAAACGGTTTCTAAACCAACAAAAGTTGTGATTTTCATACCTCTCTAAAAAATAGCAAAAAATATAAAAATTCAATCTCCAAGTAGTTTTAAATATGTAGATCATGTTCAACGGTTCGGATCGGTCGTTGGAATTTTCAAATTAGAGATATAATGTGGAGCATTAGCGGTTTGGTGCTCCATGGAGCACCCTAGCCTATATATATATATATATATATATATATATAGAGAGAGAGAGAGAGAGAGAGGGAGAGAGGGAGAGAGATAGGCTAGGGTGCTCCATGGAGCACCAAACCGCCCGTGCTCCACATCTATTATCTTCAATTTGAAAATTCCAACGATCAATCTGAACCGTTCAACATGATCTACATATTAAAATCTACTTGGAGATTGAATTTTATATTTTTTTTGAAATTGTTTGCTATTTTTTTTAAAGAGGTAGAAAAGTTGCTAATCAAACGGTTTCTAAACCAACAAAAGTTGTGATTTTCATACCTCTCTAAAAAATAGCAAAAAAAATTAAAAAATATATAAAATTCAATCTCTAAGTAATTTTAAATATGTAGATCATGTTCAACGGTTCGGATCGATTGTTAGAATTTTCAAATTGGAGATACGATGTGGAGCATTTGCGGTTTGATGCTCCATGGAGCACCTTAGCCTTTCTATATATATATATATATAACACTAGTGTCTATTTACAAGAGTACAACTGAAGCAAAGAAAATAAAAATACATACATAAGAGGACGATCTTACCAAAGATCGTAAGGCTGATCCTTGCTAACCTACTACAATAACTAACCTAATAAGAAAGTAGAAAAAATAAGCAAGGAATGGAACTATCAAAATGGAAGACGTCGGGCTAACTCCATCCTAGTACGCCTAGTACGCTCCTCAAGAAAACCAAAAGGACTCCTCACTTGGACCCCACAACCACTGTGGAAACGTGAGAAATAAATTTCATTGTGGATTAAGGTTCAACCTTTGAGTTTATACCTTTCTCTAAGGTGGGACCCATGCCAACACTTGGTAATTAAGTTATACCCTTTTTAACCTAATTAATTATTTCACCTTCAATAATTTATACCATACTTCTAATTATCCTATTTCCTGTGATTCTAAGATTCGAGAATACACGCGTGAAAGAAACCCAAAAGAACAGATATAAATAGATAAGTATACATATAGTACGAACTTTATCAACTTATCACCCAACAGAAATCCCAGTTATAGATCACGAGAATCCACCCTTAAGCGTGTCTCAACGGTAACCGGAGACACCAGGCTTAAGGAAGGATTTAGGCCGAGCATCAACTAGGTAGGAGCATCCAAAGTCTAAATCCTAAATCCTGAGGTTCCAGAGTGAAATCGCCTGGTAAAGCATGAGCGGCCAATACGTAGCTCGCACTCATTTTGGTCAACAACGTATTCCCGTGTCCTACCTCGCCAAAAGAGAAAATACAAAATAAAAATATTCGGCCTTAGTTGTCATACGGAAATAAGGAACTGACTACCCGTTTGAAAAAAATATAATAAAATGAGAACTTCCTGTACCAATCAGGGGCCAAAGAGGAGCCCCAGACTTCCTCTGTACCAATCAGGGGCCAAAGGAGGAAGCCCTTTGAATATTAGGAGATATCATAATACCGACTAAAGCAGAATATAATAAATAAATGGAATAGCCCCAATATCTCACATATGGCACGCACGCTATAAAACTAATATGGCGGCCTTATTCACTTAGAGAGGGGAAAATATTAAATATATATATATTTATAATATGGGAATTGAAAATGAAAAACTCTCTAATGACACTACGAACCATCAAGTGATGAACTCGCTGGTGAGCAATGATCAGATGTCCTTAAGGACATCCCGACAAGTGGACCCCACGGGCGCAACCATTTACCGTACGTAATCCACCGTCACGATGCCCTCAGACTACACCCAATCTAAGGCTCACCGGCCCGACACTCAACACTCCCAACGAAATAGATATAGTATTAAATACGCTTCTACCTATAAGTATCTAATAATCTATGCGATCTGTATAGTGGATCTCACATGCAGTATGAATGCAGATGGCATTCAATGCAGATTGGTCTCAATATTTGGTTACCGATATGCAGCATGGCAGTTCAAGTTCTACGGGCCTGTTTACATTTTAGGATAATTGTTGGTACCTCAATTCAGATAAAAGAAAAAGAAAGGTAGAGGCATGGTTCCTACATCCTAGACAAGGGTATAAACTCCAGGAACCCGCACCTGGGTATTTGTTGGCTTAGTTTGTTCTGAAGTTGATTTAAGTACTGTATCAAGATATTCTTGGTGGTTAGACTCAGGTGCAACATCTAAAATAAGTATATCTATGCAGGACTTCCTAAATCTCCAAAAGCCAAGTGAGGATGAACACTATATTTATGTAGAAGATAGGAGGAAGGTTGAAGTTTAAGGCATATGCGGCCGCAGTAAAATTCATTGCTGCCGTAATACAATAGGAGAAGATAAGGCAATTAATCTGCCACTTTGGCATGATTTATTGCGGCCGAAATGGATCCCATTGCGGCTGAAATGGATCCCATTGCGGCTGAAATGGATCCCATTGCGGCTGAAATGGATCCCATTGCGGCTGAAATGGATTCCATTACGGCTGTAAGAGACTTGGCAAAATGTTGCCATGTCTGAAATTACCTAGTCTATTGGGACCGCAATGAGATCCATTGAGCCGCAAGAGACCTGCTATAACATGTTTTGACTGCCTAGATCTCCCGATATCTTTCTAATTGAATAAAATTAATTTTTTACAGCAGTGAATACTAGAATTTGGAAAAGAATTGGAGATAATATATTTAAAAAGATTTGACGAATATTTGATAATTAATTCGGCATCTTTTCGAGATACACTTTGACCCCTATAAAAGGTTTCGAGTCTCCAAGCGTTAGGGGGAAACAAATGAGAACATAATTTTCTGAGATTAGGGTGCATATGTTGTGCATAGCTACTGAACTCTACTCCATTAAAAGCTCATACTCCGTCGGAAATTTCGTTATCGTTAAAGAAAGGACCCCGAGTCGCTTGGAAGGATCCGTCGGGAAAGGAACGTGAAAAGACACTTCCGTAGACTCAAGACATCTCAACTATCGCTTGGATTAGAGATCGGAGACGACTGGTGGAAATGAAAAGTAAGTGTACACGCTTCCGCATCTTTGTTATCTCTTTTGTGTAGCGACGAATTTTTAATTGAATTGTTATTTGTATTGTTTTAGTTTACGAAATGGTTACTTGTTTGATATTCTAATTGAATTACACCAACGATTTAATCCCAACACTACCACCAAACGAGTATGTGAGGTGTCAAAGCTAATAGGAGCAAATAAATGTGCAAAATGCAACATAGAAGATCATCTTGAAGAACATTAGATCTTACACTAGTTTACTCTTGGCCGCCATTAGAGAATAAAGAATTGGGTTAAAAAAGATAAATCTTCAAAATTCGGTGATGATCTTGAAAATGATGCGGACTGAGAAGTAAAAATATGGGCTCAAAAGAAAAAAAAAAAAAAGAATAAAAGAGAGGAGAGATAACTAAGAGAATTCGGGAAAGACTACAGTGGCAGATTTAGTCTAATTTTAAGATTAGACACGATAATAAAGTAATAAATAATTATTTTTCATATAATATTAAATATGCATGCAGTTTTAAAATAATTTGTAATAAATAATATATATATAAAGAGATATAATATATATAATATATAACGCTATTATGCACAAGTGATTGTGCGATATAGTAATTGTTTGTTGGATGGGTAGGTAACGAAAGTTCTACGGATCAAATCGACCTTGTGCAACTTTTGTTCCAGCGATTTTCTCCTTTAAAAATTGTTTGAAATTTGTATCCGTTAAGTAAGTAGACCATAAAGCTCATAATATTCAGGTACAATTTATATGAAATATATAAGATAAGCTCAGGCACTTGATGAATCACACCAGATATTTATGAAATAAGCCCAGACACTTGTGCGTATTTGCTTCTTAGAGCATCTCATTTCTGAAATTCTTAGAGTTTCTAATTTAATGTGACAATTTCTAAATGTTTTAGAAATGTAGATGAATTTCTTATTTAGAAATTTTGCTTCACAGTTTCTTATTTAGCAACTTTGCTTTAGAGTTTATGAACTCTGACGTGGCTTAATCATTGACTAAAATTAATCGATCTCCCATAATATTAATAGTATTTGTTGACGTGATAATTTAGAAACTCTAAGTTTTCAATTTGAGGGACGGAGAATTTAGAAACTTAAAGAAATTAAATTTTTAAAACTAATGTGATAATAATTTACAAATTCTAAAAAATTCAGAAATAAAATACTTTGAACGAATCAAAGTCCTGAAAGAAGGCGATTAGGAGGCGGATCAACCAAGAGATAAAATTCAGAGCTTTGAAATTTTAGCTTAATTTAAGTATAATGACTAATTTAGTGCTAGAATCAATTAAATTATAGGTTTTCTTTAACGTAAAAATCAAAAAAAAAAAAAAACTACTACTGGACGTATCGGTATTGATTTCAGAGAAATAATGCTCCCAAACAGAACTAAGTGATACTTACATGTGTTTTTCTATTTCCTTGTATATACTATTTGTGATTGAATAATGAATCTCCTATATATCCAGTTCAAACAAAAATTGCATATGTATCTTAAGACGACATAAAAAGCAGAGCACATGAAGGAACCAATGGTTGGGTTCAGGATTTAATTGGTTTTGTTCGTTTCTGTCTGAGAACTGGTTTGTGGGACCCCCTCCTGCATGAAGACAGGAATCTACTCAGAACAATCACGTTCCTAAGAAACAGAGAGTAAGAGAGAGAAGTTTCAGAAGAAAGAAGATTAGAAGAAGAATCCAGCATGGCATCACCACCCGATCTCTTCCCCGTTCCTTACGCTTTCCTTTCTCTCTGGCATTGAAGGCTATGGGATTAGACTGGTGATTTAGACTACTTTTTTCCCGTATAATCATATTCCTGCCATTTCTACAGTGTTTTTTCTTGGAAGACCTGCGCTGCTCTCACCTCAGCTAGGACGATTCCCTTCTCATATAGTCATATATATATAATATATAATATCTCTTTCTCTCTCTCTCTCTCTCCTTCCCTCGATTGATCCAGCGGGATAGATGGGACTGCATTTGATGCAGCATCTGTTGTTTTCATATATCATAGTATCATACAGCTATTCGTAATCATACAGCTATACAACTTTGACTAGAGGTTTCGTAGGTTTTAGAAGAATAAAGAGGCACAGATTTTAGTGTACTTCTTTTCAAAGCTATAACTGGTCTTATGGTGGAAACTGGCAACTAACAAGTCGTATGTAATGTATGAACAAAAAAATAAACAAAAAAAGAGAAAAAAAGAAAAGGCTGAATGAGGCATTTGTTATGTACAAACTACTACAATAGAACATATTAAATTAAGAAAACCCGAATTAGAACTTGGTCGTTCGTACTACATCAATAAGCTCATCAAAAAGAAATTAACTAGCTAGATAGCTAACACAAGAGAAAAAAGATGCTACAAGAAACTACCTAGGCCGCCGTTGAATGAACTAGAGATTTAACACTCGGAAAGAAGAAAAAAAAGATGAAGACCTAAAAGTGCTAACTAACTACTAGCAGGAGATACTGGCATTAGGTTTAGCCCCAGATCATCTTTCTCTAATACAAAGCGAGGTTTTGTTGAAGGGGACGTTGGCTCAGGCTCGTCTAATTGCAACCGCTTGCTTCCGGCATTCGAACAACTTCCAACACCAAGAGAAACCCCAAAGAGCTTTGGCCTTACACTGTTAGTCTCCCTGTTCTCTACTGGTGGAGATGGCGGCTCAGCAATGGTAAGTGAACTACTTGATGTGGTGCTACCAGAGTTCAACCCGGTCTTCATGCTTCTCTGTTGTAACCCAAGTAAGAGTGGCGATGCAGCTGAGCTAGGTGCGACTGGCTGGACATGGTTCTGAACAAAGTAGATGATATCATTATAGAGCTTCCTCATGTGCGTAAGCTCTGAGAGCAATGCAGCATTACTCCGACGAAGCCTATCATTCTCGTCCATCAATGTGGATGCCGAAGGGGGCACAGCACTGGCTGCCGGAGTACAATTTTGTGAGGGGCCCACCATGAGAAGTCGAGCCGGTTGTGGTGCTACCAGGCCAGGATGGTAGTGGGTTGATTGTGGATGCATATGGTGGTGTTGATCATCGGAGAAATGTGCATTGTGAAATAGAGGGAAATGGTTTAGGGGGAACATAGGAGGCGAGGAAGGGCATGGAGTCGCTGAAGATTGAGTCTTTCGCCGGTGAATCTCGCATAAGAGGTGCATCTCGCCTTTTCGGAAGAACTCATTCGCAAACTCCCATCTCTCTGGCACCACCTTTCTAAAACCCTACATCATAGAACAATGCCATACTCCATCAATATTGAACTCATTAATAAGAAATACTACACCAAGATTTGTGCATTTGATGAACGTTGTTACTACATATATGATTTAATAGATATGCATACATAAGTATTTAGTTGGCGAACGAAAGACGAGAAGTTGTTGTGCTTGAAAAAGTTGGGGAGGATGTCGCGTGCAAACTCCGGTGGCCGCCAAACAACAAAGGTAGAGATACGGTCGTCGCCCCATGAGACAATGTGGTCGGTTGAGGGATCATCTACCAGCTGGTAAGTCTTCGTTAGGAACGGTGCCGGTACCGGTTTGTGTGCATCCATTGCGCCGACGGTTGCTGTGCTTCCTCCTTCCCAGCAACTCTCCATCATTGTCTGATTAGTTAAGAGTTGGAGGCAAAATAAGTAGAAGAAGAATAAACAGGGATGGATGGGTCTAGAGAGCTAGCAAGAAAAGGGGTTTGGTTGGTCTGGGTTTTAGGAAGAATGGAGAGAAGAAGTGAGAAGGATAGTAGCATGTGGGGATGATGTGTGTTTGGTTTGTAGGTGTGTGTGGAATACAGGATTTGTAAATTTTTTTACTGGGAGGTTGCCTCGGGTCTGATGGAAGGAAGTGGGTGTAGAGGGAATATGTGTCTGTGTGTCTGGTCTCTATTTTTAGAGAGAGGGAAAGAGAGAGAAGAGAGAAACCCGTGACCTCGCTTTCTCTCTTTCTCTCTCTCTCTATCTCGCATCTGCTCTGGCCTCTGGGCTCTCTCTGTGGATTTTTTTACCATCTTTTTCTCTTTTTGCGATGCTGGTGCGATTTGGTTATAGTTGTGCTGACTCTGACGCTAGGTAGCTTGAGTGCGCACGCACATCAAACGAGCATGATCAGCAAATTAATAAAGGCATGGGCTGACGCTGGAGCTCTGAACCATTGCTTAATATGTGTGATCTCATACGCTCTGTTATTTACAATTATGTACAATTTCTAGCAGGGGCGAATGCATGTGTATTCGTGCGATTTGTCAAATTTTTTTGCGAAATAACTATGTATATTTGAAAATCTGTGTAATTTTGTCTCCCCTGAAAAAAATTATAAATCTTACCTCTGACGAAAATCCTAAATCCGCCCCTGATTTCTATAATGTTACGAACTTAAAAAAATTCCTAATAATGAAACCCTATAAATAATGTATGTGTGTTCTTGAAATGCTGGTTGGACATTCTAGCAAGTGCAAGACCGATTATATTAAGTACATGATAAAATAAATCCATGAGAATAATTATGTTTCTTATTTTTAATTTGTTGGACAAATAATCACATTATAATTTTCTTCTGAAACTAGACATTACATGTTACATATTAAACAGATAAAGATAAATCAAATTCTTATTTTTTTTTAATTTGTTTGATAAACATAACTCATCTGTTAGTCCCGGCATCTATTTTTTAAATAAATATCTTCTTATGTCGTCGTAGAAAGAAAAGACATATCATCATCTGCGGTAGACCTTCTGTTCTAAATAAATCAAATTCTTACTTTACATATTTCTAAACTTACTCGCAATTATTAGATATGATATATATATGAAACTGGGATTTTTGTTGGCTTCATGATAATGAACAATAAATTTTCATTTTTATTTAAATTTACTACACGTTTTGTTGACACTCATAATAGTAAACAATCAAATTTTATAGTTTTTTCAGTGTAAGTAATACGAAATAAATGATGAATTATATTTTTAAATTCATGTAACATTTCCAGAAAATTATATATCCCAACACTACCACGGAAAGGAGCTATTACAGCTCCCCTATTATAGCGAGTGTTAGGAAATGCCGCTATAATAGTCATTAAGTGGCATTTCGAAAATAATCTCTAAAGCTATTATAGCGGCTCTTAACAAAATGCCGCTATAATAGAGTCCAAAAAAATATTTGCAGGCTATTATAGCGGACCCTTACAAAAATAGCTGCTTGCATATTATAGCGGCCTTTAGCAAGGGTCCTCTATAATAACACTCTATTATAGCGGCAGTTTGCAAGAATCTGCTATAATAGGTGTCATCTATTGCAGCGGATGGTTACTACCTATAGCACTCCCTCTCTATTATATCGTCATCAAGTCCGCTATAATAGGCCTTAGAAGGCCGCTGTTATAACCTATTTATGTAGTAGTGAGAGTTGAATGCACGTTAGAATGTTTCTATATATTTTAAGTGTAGGGAGTAATTAATTAACTACTACTTGAACTTATGAAGTAAGTAAAGTTACATTTTCAAGTGTTTTATCAAAGGGAAAAATTATTTTGTGCCAATCAAATTAAAGTGTGGAAATCGTGAATTTTCTATCCAACATCATTTTTCTCTTACTTATCACTCAAAACAACATTTGTTCTCTTATTTACCATCTTTTATTTTAAATACAAAGTGCTTCTGTCGATTTCTCGTTTGCTTCTACTTCTCCACTCGCGGATCCCGTTCTTAATTCTCAGTCACCGCGTCATCCCCTCATTCCGCTACGGAGAATTCCGTAAAGTATGACAATAACAAAAGTAGAAGGAGAAAGAAAATCAGCAAATACTTTTGTCTTTAAAATAAAAAGTGATAAATAAAATAACAAGTGTTTTTATTTTTTGACAAATAAGAAATAAATTGATTTTGAATGATAAATTTATTTTGAGTGGCAAGGAAGAAATTTTTCCTTTATCAAACCAATTTATCATTCGTGGTGTTTATAGGTAGTTGCAAATCGTACTTAATAACGTCTATGATGGATCTTTCATTTCTGATATCAAACTAGACGAAATACATACATCTCCCAATGTGTTCAACTTCAATTAATCATCCGCATAAAACGCATAATTAAACAGTTATACAATATATAGATGCAAATGTTTGCCATTCTAATATATAGCAGAGGTATTGAATGCATTCTGCAGTCCACTGTCTTTGCTGACCTGACCTGACCTGGGAGAACTCCTTATACAAGTTTGTGAACGAGGTGCGTATATATATGATATCATAATGGATTTCTATTTGGAGGAAATGCTTTTTCCCTAACGCTGAAAAATACCTCTCCTGCCTGATCGACTTGCAGAAATAAATAAATAACAGTGCAAGACCTAAAAGTGATGAAAGGGAAGGCAGAGAAGCGAATGGGTACAAGCTCCAAATGGAAAGAAATGATTAAAATGAAAAGAAAAATGTGACTGCAGTCTCCTCCTCAGGCGCTACACGGCTACAGTCTTGTGAAAACTCACATGGAGAAGTTATCTAGTTGGACTGGTCTACCACATTTAAGACCAAATTTTGATTTTGCATATCTATTCTATCTTATAAAACATCTAAAAAATAAAATTTTACATTTAGTCGTAATCTTACTTTTTTATAGACTAAAATATCCTTCAAATCAGAGGATTCTGATACACAATGTTTGATTCTATAAGAACAATAATGTCATTTGTACAAATTATATATGCTAAGTATTATAAGACTGATTATTCACATATTGAAATCTTCTATGACATTGCATTTTATTAGCTAGGGAAGAAAATTGAAAGTTGTGCCGAAAAATTTTAAACTATTAATATTTCTTGTACTACTAATTTTCAAGCACGCATTTCATAGTCGCATTATCAGAAATGGACGAGTTGATTAATTTGTAAAAAAATATATAAATATATATATATATTATTTCTGATATTTTGATTAGACGTCAAATCATGAAATTAATGAAACGGTATAATATTCAACTCTGCTTTGTAATTTTTTTTGTTAATTTTTTTTCATGCATCTACTCCAGAAATTTGATGTCCAACATAAACACATTGATTAATTAATGTAGTGTCTATCCTTAAAAAAAAATAAATGCCTACTGAACCCTTAATCCAGCTCATCCCAACTTACAGCCCACTAAGCTCAGTAATTACTGGAAAAAAAAACCCCGAAAAGCCCAGCGTCTTCTTCGCGACTCGAACAAAACCCAAAAAAAATACTGCTATCTGCCTGTGCTATTATGGCTAGTGTCCTCTTCGCGACTTGATTTGCAGTTTCAGTGCTGACAGAATTTTCTCACTTTATACTGATTGTACTTTTATTTACTATCATCCCTTAATATACATGTACATTGAAATTAAGGAAAAACAATTAATGCATTAAATATAGAATAACAGCTTATTTACTCTTACGAAAGGTACAGTTTTATAAGGAAAGTTATTAACACAATTAACACACATCTAATAAGGAAAGTTATAACAAAGATGTAAGTGTTTTTGTATTGTGCTCCCAAAAAAAACATTTTTGGCTAAATCGGACGAAAGCCGGTCTTTGCTTATTGGAATTTTTGCTTGGAGAATTTGGATTATTTTGCAGTAGGATGTTGTTTTTTTCAATTTATATATATATAAAAAGCAAACATATCGTATAATCTAATTTATCCCTTTTATTTGATGTACATAACATGTGCAATCAAATATTTTTAAGTGATCAATACTTGCTTTATTTTTATAAATCATTTTTATGAGATTTTTATTTTCTAAAATAATGTTAGGTAATCTTTTAATCAAGTATGTAGTCCTGAAAAGCATCAAGAAATAGAATGGAGATCATTGATTTAATGATTGCTTTGTGACTTATATTGAGAGAGATTTGTTCAAAAGTGTTGATAATGAAAGAATTATGCAAAGAATTCAAAATATAAAAACTTGTAAAGACCGACTTGATTTACCGTTGACATCTTAATTTTATTTTGTTTGTGTTACTATATTTTATCTATATTTATTTTTTAATACGCAAAACATAAATTTTTAATGATATTTACTATTTTGAAATAAATTTATATTTTTTATTTTTATATATAGCTGTGTCTATTTCTGAATGAAATTCTTGATCCGCCGCCGCCTGTTGAAAGTTGACATATAAACATGTTTAAAAGCTAAAAATTGGTTGTTATTTGATATTTTGATACATGTCGCTTAAACGAACATGTTTACAGTTCTCTGTAAACGACGGTAAAAGTTTACTATGTAATATTTTTCACCAATTTCAACGTGAACTTGTTTGTATTGGGTTATAGCCATTAAGCATTACTAGTTTCGTGTTCAGGTTACTCGACAAGGCACCAACAATAAATTTGTTTCAACAAAAAAACAAATTTTAACATATTAATACATCTCACCTGCTTGTAAGTTGTAACTTGGAAATAACTCAAACGATTAACGTCTTATCAACGGTGGATCCAAAAACAATTTAAGTTCGGATACAACTAAATTTTGGCTACTGAAGTTGGATTAAGTTCAAACACAAATTCACTAAAATATCATTATAAAACAGATGTGAAGTTCAAAAACAAAAAACCTATATAATTATTGGTACTGGCACCCACAATTTACAAAAATTACTGACATGACAAAAAATAAATAAAACAGATGTGAAGTTCAAAAACAAAAAACCTATATAATTAACCATGTATAGTAGTAGGTATACTAATAATCAGAGAATGAATCTACAAACACTAATGCTCTCCGATTATTACTGAACCCTCTTCAAGAAGAGATTACATCAATCTTCTGATGTAAATTAAATTGGGAACAAAAATAACCATCCAAAAAAATGACACTCACTCCATCTTCGACGGAGATAACTTCTTGGAAAGTAAAAGTTGTGTTCAATTCATTACAATATAGAAAAATCAAGTACGAGGTATGGGCTTTGTTTGCTGGGCTGGAGCAGCACCACCAGTTGTTGGCCTGCAAATTACAATAGTTAACCAAATAATTGGAATTTATTTATATGTATATATGTATATATATAGAGTTAGGTTATGATACTTACGTAAGCACCAAGCTCTTCTGTACTTACGATCATATCTCGAATATCAAAATGCAAATGGTCGATTCGAACCATTGAAAATGTTGTCCATACTAAAATATACTTGGAAACCGATTTTTTTATTTTTTGAATTTTTTTTACTATTTTATCGGATGGGTATAAATTGGTTAAATTTGAGGTCTGTATATCGTCAGATTACTCAATGTTCTATTCATCCGATAAAATATTAAAAAAGTTGCAAAAAATAAAAAATTTGGTTTTCTAGTATATTTTAGTATGGACAATATTTTCAATGGTTCAGATCGTCCATTTGTATTTTGATACTTGAGATATGATCGTAAGTACGGAAGAGCTTGATGCTTACGTAAGTACCATAATCTGACTCATATATATATATATAGTGAGGCTATGGTGTTCTGCAAAGCACGTGCTTTGCAATTGTGGACCATTGGATATTGCTTTGTGATTTGTGCCAACATGATATTCAAAGATTCAATGGTCCACAATTGCAAAGCACGTGCTTTGCGGAACACCATAGCCTCACTATATATATATAGAGAGAGAGAAAAGCTAGGGTGCTCCATGGAGCACTAAATTGCTCGTGCTCCACGTCCGATATATCCAATTTGAAACTAAATATATATATATAGGAAACTAAATACTCTGCGAAACTTTTTGTTCGGCAGAGAGGAGAACTTTTGTCCTGAACCGTCAGATTGAAGATCAACGATTCAAATTAATAATATAAAAAATCCCTCTGAATAATATATTTGGCGGTCGAGCGTTGATCTTTAATCTGACGGTCTAGATCTAGTTCCGCAGAGAGTGGAGAAACAAAAATCGGCAGAGAATAAGGTTCCATATATGTAGCATTGCACATCGGATTGTTATCTAGGCACTAATGTGAAATAAAAGAAATTTCAGATAAAAGAGTACTTACAGGCCAACAAATACTTTGAAAGCATCATAAATTCCCCACTGTGCTCCAGTAAGAGTACCAATCATCACAATACGTAGAGGAAGCCCTCTGGTGCAAAGGCCCAAAAGACCTAGCTTGTTGACAGCCTTACAGAGCAAAAAAGTTGAATGAGTTAAAAGATCAATGCACATATAGCTGCAACTATACCAGTAATGTACCAGTACTGACAGTACATATCAGATGTACCGTTTCATGAACTATGAATGCTCAGGCAAATGTTTATACCTTAGTATATAGTAGCAACCATACCAGTAGATATCGGAATTAACTATACAATCCCAATATATAGTGGGGACGGTGGATGAAATAGGAAAGGAGAATAAATGAACCTCAATCAAAATAATCACAAACAAGACAGAAACATATAAAATTGACCAATGAGTCCAAGTGGTTCTCTCTTTAATTTCTCCAGCAATGGTATACTTCACATATATTCAATGACCCAAAAGCATTACTAAAAACAAATACGGTAGATGAAGCCAATAATAGAAATAGTAAGTTTAAATGCTGTAGCGACAAATGAAGAATACTGAGTCCCAAAATGTGAATGCTAGAGAGGAATAAACCAAAATAGAAAAAATGAGGGTGGAAAAGGGACTTACATCACCCACAGTGGCACCCTTCGCATTGTTTAGGAAAGACACAAGGTTGTCAGCAGGGTGGGAGACAACGGCACAGAGGACACCAGCAATGTAGCCACCGGCAAAGCTGATGCCAAGCTGGGTGGCTTTGTCACATTCGCTCTTCGGCTTTGGCACAGCATGCTTGTATATCATCTCCACCACCGTCTCA
>CAXKVX010002478.1:0-23795 GCA_964058865.1 Eleocharis quinqueflora
GTTGGAAAAGGGCAGCGTTGTGAGGCCGGAGTTTGATTTTCTGATTATTTGTATTTTTTTGTTTTGCTACTAGATCTCAGGTTTGTTTTGCTGGTAATTGTTCTGATTTTCTGGCATGATATGTTGTATCAGTCGATTCTTAATTTGTTTCATATTTGTCAGTGGTATATTAGAAATTGTTAACTACTAGAAACTTGGAATTAATGTTTGTAATATCTGATTTTTATGAAACTTTGTTCTATCTGAGACAAACACATTTGGAATTAAAATTTAGACAACATGAACTTTACGGGTCGGTGCCCCTCCTAAATCCCCTTGCTTCGTCGTGCAGAGAACAGATTAAAATAAGATTTTATTATATTTTTACAACAATTGAAATAAGAACAAAGAAATTCATGACAATAACAGAAGTAGGCTGAATAATATGAAAGATGTATTGCTAATAAAATGAAAAATGAAAGGGCAAACTGAACCAAAGAACAAAGATTACCACTGCCAATCCAAGTTTATCCATATCTAGGCATAGTCTGAGGCACATCTCTGATAGTAACAAATTCGGAATTTCCAACTGGAAGAAAACCACCCGCAAATAAAAAAAACAACATCAAAAGAGAGAACAGCTTCAAAGCTAACAAATCTAGATTCAATTTTAATGTGTTTAATACAACATTGATTAGTCAAGCACATATATCCGGGACGCAATATCTTGAACAAGCCAGTCAAAACCTTCAAGCAATCCTTCGCCAGTGTAAGCACTGCAACCCACTATTTGCCAGTGCCTGCTCCTGTCCATTGCTTCCAAATTAAGTACCTATATGATATGAACAATCAGCAATCTTTTGTGATCGAGCTTTAAGGCAAAAAAGATTTAAAATGGATGTTTAATGACGATATCCTTGGCAAGTAAGAAACTAACTTGACGAAAATGGTGTCGAGCAGAATATGACTGTAAGCATAATCTGCTCCTAAATTGCATTAGTCAACTGAAAGTTATTATCGACTTATATGGCGCCAGCCGAATTTAATGGTCTATTAGTTCAACTTCAAAGCATAGCCTGATATAACCCAAGTTAACCGTTAACTGTTAAATGAAAGCCTCAATTCAAGTAAAATTTGCATCAGTAAATCCAATTTAGTTGCATTGCGCAACCATAGTTGGCCGAATATACTTCAACTGGTACTTGCTGCGAGTATGACTAAGATGACACCAATTGCCAAAAATCCTGTTATAAATTCTTTAGTCTATTAGATTAAATACAAGACCAGCTGAAGAGAATAACGAAAACCAGTTACATTTATGTATAATAACCATTTTGTTCTGAAAGACTAAACCTAACAATATGACTGCAGAAGATAGAATCATATTACAAATCAAGACCCGACAAACACAATGAACCACTAATCCATGTGATTGAGGTTCTTTTCTTTTCTTTTTCTCAGATGATGGTATCTATAACTCTACTAATTACTAATGTTAAAAAAAAGAAAGGTGAGCCCAGGGAAGCAAGACAATGACATAAAAAATAAAAATTGGAAATATTATATACGGGATTAGCTGGTAATCTGGAATTTTATCTGGTGTAAGTCATTAATCTATATATTAAATTGGTTACTGCACTGTTTCACGCCAAGCAGCAGCAATACATGATGGGTTATACCAGTCTTGTACCAATTCAGTACCAGCACACACTGTCTTGGTCTCAACCTCCTTTCATAGTTTCTGTTACTGTGTTAAACATTTTCAAGGCCTGTTTTCAGATCATAACAAACTTGAAGGATTGTACTGGAATTTTGATAAAGAAAATTCAAAATCAGCAAACCTTAGCAATTTCAGAAGGTTTGAGTGCCCCTTGGATATCTTGCTTGTTTGCAAATACCAACAGGGATGCTCCTGACAGTCTCTGTGAAAGAGGTAGAGAAGTATGTCATATTTTAATCAGAGTTTTTGCAACTTAGGCCACTACCATACTTGCAAAAAGACCAAAACTTCTTCATGGACATTCACACAAAATTTTTAGTCCATTTGCAAATATACCTGGCCAAATGACAAATCAAACAGAACTGACTACTCCCCTCCACCTTGATATGTAACTCAACAAACATTCAAACCTCATCAAACTAATCCAGCATTTTGATTCCAGCAAATAGATGTATAACATTTTAGTTCAGTTTGGGTTTGGAAACTTAGCCATGCAACATGTAATATATCTTCGCAATCAAAGTAATCAAGTTCCGATAATTTAGCATTTTTAGAATCATATCAAATAATTTATCTAAAACTGTCAGGTCTTATTTAACATATTAATACTATGAAATATGCAACTAGTACCAGACTACCAGTTGACATATTTTACGGCTCTTTCTATATTTCATTTCTTTCAACTCATTTGGTATTATTTCCTGATTGGGAAATAGTTTGCAGTTACAAGTAATTCTAATTTGATAAAACAATTGAAAAATGTAGGACTAATGATGCATATCTGGGTTATGCCTAATAGCACATTCAATAGTTGATGGAGGCTTCAACTTTGCCCACTTAGTACCAAAATTCACACAGAGTTAACAAGTACCTCTTCCTTGAGGAGATTGTGAAGCTCTGCCTTGCAATCCTCGAGCCGCCTCACATCAGAGCTATCAACAACCCACACCAATCCATCTGTTTGCTCAAAGTAATTCCTCCAGTATGAGCGGATTGTCTTTTGACCCCCAACATCCCATATATTCAACGAGTACCTGGTAAAAGGAGATAAATCTGTTCGAAAATGACACAATTTGAATAAATATCGAAAATTTTGTGGGTATCTTGTAATTAAATGAGATACTTTTGGTATGCTATGGTCTTGATGTTGAACCCAAGAGTTGGGCTGATGATGCTAGTGTCCTCTCCGTTTACTTTTAGCACGATTGTGGTTTTTCCAGAATTATCCAGACCACTGCATCAGAATCAGGTGAGAGAATGAGAAATCCTTATCAGAAAGAGAGAGAGAGAGAGAGAATGAAAGGAGGAGGGAGCAAGGAGGAGCATACACCATTAGGATGCGCATCTCTTTCTCTTTGCGCTTGATCTTTCGTATGATGCTAAGAAGCCCCATCTGTAACGACGCACAAATCAGACTGCTGACCTGCTGTAGTTGTAGTTCAATGTCAAAACGAAATTCTGGATAATTGATAGACCATCTAAAGATGGTACAAAGTACAAACAGATTTGGAAAATGAAGAAGGAAACTTCAGAAAAAGAAAGAAAATGGAATAAACAATCTAATTTCTTTCGGAAATGGGGAACAAAATGGCCGAAGAACTCCACTGGAGAGAAATAGCGGAGTATAATCTTACGGCGTGATTTTTCGAAGGGAAAGTTGGGTAAATGCAAATACAAATATAAATATTATTATTTCTATTTTAATATAATTTTGTCTAAATACTATCATTTTTATTTTAATATAATTTTAAAATAAACAAATACAAATATATCCGAAATACCCAAATACAAATAGCAGCATCTACACTTGAATTAAATATTATTAAATTATCTAAATATTATTAAATTTCAAATAAGTTTGTCTAAATACCATATTTCTATTTTAAAATAATTTTAAAATAAACAAATACAAATATATTCAAAATACCCAAATACAAATAGCAGTATCTACACTTGAATCAATATTTACTCTCGTCTCTGATGGTCGATAGATACCATCAGATCACATTTATAGTGTATCTAGAGATTTGCGAATTGAATTATTAATAATCGGCCTTTCAAATTTGATTTGTCAATTAATTTCTCTGATTGCGTAATGTTTCTTGTTCGAATTATATCGTTCGCATCAAATTTGATTTTTGATAATTTAAGACTATAGAAATCACTCCATGAACTTTAATAGCTTTTTTTTTTTCTAGTATTGATGATTGGGTTATTGGGGTTTCATTTCGTTTCTTTTTATTTTCTACTGGTATTAGTTTTACTCAATTAAATATTCATAAACATCTCAATATATATCTTTTAATTTGGCTGTTTATTGCAATATATTTGCTTCAGAAAAAGCCGGCATGAAGAAAATTTATTCAATTATTTTTAATTAGTTTAAAAATAACTTTAAAAGTTTAAATTTATGAATATTTAGCCTAAATAATTTTATGAAGGTAATTTTTATTGCAAGTGAAGGAAGCCTTGGCACAGCGGCAAAGCCGTCGCCTTGTGACTAGGAGGTCACGAGTTTGAGTCGTGAAAACAATCTCTTGCAGAAATGCAGGAAAAGATTGCGTACAATGACCCAAAAGTAGTCCGACCCTTCCCTCAATTCCGCGCAAGCGGGAGCTACGTGCACCGGCCTGCACTTTTAATTGTTTATTGCAAGTTACAAATATAGTATTTGTTCTAATTTAATATCTAGAGAGTTTTCTATAACAAGAGATAATGTATTTTAACAGTTCACAATAGATTTTAAAGATCAATCATTTCTACCCTTCTGTTCGTTCTTACTTGATTGTTGATTTTAAAATCTTTTATCTGAATAAATATATGTGCAGATTTCTTTTTCAAGATGACTAAAAGCATCATGAATTTATACATGTAACATCGAATTTGTTATTTCCTGAATAAAGTTAGTAAAGGCTGTTGTAAAACTTTCTTCTATTTGTCAATTTCAAAACAACACGATTTGAATTTTATCAAATTTGTTTCTCTGAGTGTTATGCAGGAAAAAATCAGTGAGTATTATGCAGAAAAACATAAGTGGATAAAGATCAAACGTCAATTTTCAAATATTTTTTTTTTTAAATCTCATTGCAACACTTTAGTCACATTATTTGTACAGCCACGGCGCCATCTAAATCTAACATTATTTTTCTCTACTTTAACCAGTGATAAGTTATTATTTTGATTAATTTCAAAACGAGCTCTCTGACAGGGTTCAGCTCTTAATGAAAGAAACTCCCTTGTGTATACTCTCTGCCAATTCCTTCTTTGCCTTCTCTAATCCAGATCTGCCATGTTCAGTTATGAAATACCAAGGTTTAATTTCTTGGAAGATTGGAACAAGCAAGTAATAATTATATTACTATGAAAATAAGTTAATTTATACAATACAGACTATCCATAATTCGGCTCAAGGAAAACATGTTCACAGTAACACGTCTTTAAAGGAAACAAGGGAGAATTTAACTTAGAATGTTACCTCTCAAATTCGTTTAATGGACCCAGGGGCAAATTTTCCTCTGCACCTCGTCGACCTAGCCGCACTTTTGAGGCAAAGAAAGGAAGCTCAGTCACCTTCACCCAAAACAAAATTATGACATCGTCAGATGAAAATTTGAATAAATATGTTTGCAAATTAGACAAGAATAGTATTTTATTTTCAGTTCCTTTGTCCAAACTGATAAGATGTCTCTCGATTCTTTTTGAGATTTGTGTTGCACGAATCTCAAACAGATCGAAGGACTTACAATGAGCATCAATAAGCATCCTATGTCCTATGAATAGTACATTAGCCATGCTCAATTTTTTTATCATTTAGCTGGTCAAGTAGGAAGTAAAATCTTGATCTTATATTACACGAGTCCAGTATGGTCATCCTATATTCCCAGAACAAAATTCATCAAAATATCAAATCATGTTGAGAGAGAAAGAACCTGAGAAGCAACAAAGGAGCACTCCACAATACCAGCATCTCCTCGCAATCCACGCAAGCATGCATCAGCAAATCGAGCAGCTGCATAGGCCTGAAAGTATCATTGATATGTATAATTGATGACAGGTTGGTTAAAATATTGACAAGCTAAAGGTAATGGCACTAGCAAGTACACCAACACTAACCATTGACAATGTTGCTGAGCCTGTACCAGCTTTTGCCTGAATTTAAAAGAAAAGTTTTAGTAATCCAATATAAATATTAAATGTTTATAACTGGCATTTATTTTTATTATTAATTCCTGTTCGGCAAAGTACCACACTAATGTGTTAAAATGATTCAAAAGATAGAAACTGACATAAAAATCAAGAAAAAAAATCGCTTCCAAATATTGGATGTGGTTACTGAGGTTAGCCAGCAGCTAATTTATTTGGTACTGAATATGAAAGCTTAAGCTGAAAACAACAATCAATGAGAAAGAAGCCTAGATAATAGTAACAAAAAAGGAAAAACACCAATACCTCAACTACTTCAGTTCCCCCATTCTGTATACGGTCTGTTAAATAAGCGATTTCTTCGGGTGTGAAGCTCGAAGGCGGGTTCACCTGTAAAATTAATTAACTCCGAGCAATTGAGTGACACACACACACACACACAGACAGAGATGCATGGCTGTACCTGGGAAAGGAGGGGTATAATTGTCACACCAGCATGGCCGCCAACAACTGGAACATTTACATCTCTTGGGTCAAGTCCCAGCACTTCTGCCTGTTTTAAACAGAACAAAACAAAAATCATGAGAAAAAAGCAAGAAAATGTCAAAAAAGAAATATGATCATCTTCAAGTAGTTGCTGTGTGACCAGACATTCAACTGTAAATATACATCAAAATTCCAGATTAAGCTAGATAACTTCAATCTATTTGTGCAAATATAGACCAACCGAGCCTAGAAAAACAAATAGAAAAAGATCAACTCAGAAGATGATCAGACCGGTGCCTTTGATATCTGACAAAAAACAGCAACAGAAAAATGAGGTTGCCAGGCCCAACATATCATCTGGTTCAACTTAGCATTTAAATCTGGAGTTAAAGAAATATTTAGCATGGGAACATATGCCTGAATTGATTTCTCGAATCGATTAATAGACAGCAGTACTACTCACCACAAAAGTATTAGCTCTGACAACATCCAGCGTCGTCACACCTAACAGTTTTCTTGGATTGTATGTGCCAGCCTTCTTGAAAACCTCTGCAGCTATAGGCACGGTCGAGTTGACAGGGTTGCTTATCACATTGACTATGGCATTGGGGCAACACCTGGCCGCCCCCTCACACAATGTGCGCACAATCCCAGCGTTGATGTTGAATAGGTCATCTCTTGTCATGCCCGGTTTACGAGGCACACCGGCTGGAATTATTACTAGGTCCATCCCTGTTAGTGCATTATCTAGCTGGGCCTGGCCTAGGAAACCCCGTACCTGGACAAATAAGAGAAATGTCATGGATGTTATAGTAGATTGCTATTTACATTAAAAAAAAACAATGCATTAAACTAGGCAAAACAAAATTAGGTTTGCTATATGAAATAAAGCCTCAAATTAACTAAAATTGCACAAAGATCCTCTATCCTAAAGTCAAGCACTAAATGGACAAGTAGTGCTTAGAAGAAACACCTTTCGATATTTGGAAGTTCTGCGACGTTTGATTAGAAGATGGAGATGTTAGTTTAGATGAACAAGTAGTGCTTAGAAAAAACACCTTTCGATATTTGAGATCGATGCTACAAAGTGATGACAAGATTGATGAAGATAGTCATAGAATAAGAGCGGATTGAATGAAATGACGACAAGCATCTGACATCCCATGCAACAAAAATGTCTCACAAAGATTGAAAGGTAAGTTTTATAGGACGGCCATCGGACCTGCAATGTTGTATGAAGCAGAATGTTGGGCTATTAAAGTGCTACACATACAAAAGACGAGCGTGGAATAGATGCATATGTTACGGTGGATAAGTGGCCATACAAGAAGGGTCAACATTAGAAATGACGATATACATGACAAGGTCAGGGATTGAGGAGAAACTTATTCAACATCGAAAGCACAGGAAGAGGTAGGGGTCGACAGAAATTAACATGAAATGAAGCTATAAAAATGACTTAAGGCATGAAATGTCTCCAAAGAGTTGGCGTTAGATAAGGAATGTATGGAAGTCAGCGATCTACGTACCAGAATCATGACAGACTAAAATTTAGAAATAGTGGTATAGTTATACGACTTTAGTCCAATATTAACGATGTAGGACGCTAGTCTAAACTTGTGATTTGTAAAATAGTTTTTTATTATTATTATTATACTTATATTTTACTATTTATTATATTATCATTATTTATATTGATTTTTCATTTCAGATTGGTCTCATTTTTCTAGTCTATTCCAATTTATTTGAGAATAAAGGCTTTGGTTTTTTTGTTGTTGTACATGAACCAAGCTTGGTCAAAACATAATGAAACATGTTTCATTGACCCCCCCCCCCCCCCCCCCCCAATTGACCTATGGGTTTTCAGTAAGCCTCAAAAAGCCTACATTGTCCTCTCTCCGACCCAATTTGTTTTCTCAAGTGCACAATCAGGAACAAAAAAGAAAAGGAAAAAGAATATAACCTTGTTACAATTGAACACTTACCACAGCTCCAGTGTCCATGTGGCTCAGGTCTGCAGTGACACCAGGAGTGTTTACAACATCATAGAGATGAAGAACTGACACAAGTGGGTTCATCTTCATGAGCATTGCCAGAGGTTGCCCGATGCCACCAGCTGCACCAAGAACTGCCACTTTGAATCCTGGCGCGCCTCCCTTTGCCCTGCACACAGATCGCCCCAGCAGAGATGTCTCCTCCATCTATGACAAATTAGACACTACAATCACCAAATGAACTCGGGTGTGCTCCCCAGGAGGCAAATGAAGAAGGGATGGAAATGAAAGAAATGAACATTTTTTATTTTGCTGCTGAGTTCTAATTTCAAGAGTTGATTACAGGTGTGTGGAGGGAATGAGGATAATCCCTCTATTAATTTCTTCCCCTCCAATTTCAGGTGTAACAAATTCATCTCTCATCATTCTCTTTCCTTCCCTTCCCTTTCCTCCAACACAGTAGAAGACTAGTTTTTTTTTTCTAATTCCTAAGCTTTTGTTTTGTTGATCTTTTGTCGAAATCTTTCTTTTTTGGGTCTTTTGAAATAGCTGTAAATTGCTTGGGGACAAAAGCATTACATTGAAGGTGCCAGAATTAACCTGTGAGGAGGGAGGATGAAGGTGACCGGCTATCCTCGCGATACGCTCTGCGCCCGATTGCATATTTTCGAAATCAAATTTAACGATGAGAGAGAGAGAGAGAGAGAGAGGGGGAGAGGGACGGAGGTAGCAGCGAGCAACAAGCTAAGCTCAAATAGATCGTATCACGGTATGAAACACCAAATGATGGGAATGGGAACGGATTTATTCTTTTCTTTTCTCTTCTCTTCTCTTCTCTTCTCTTCTATTCTCTTTCTATTGAGAGCTGATGATTATTCGCATATCCAGTTTTGCCACGTGAAGCTCTTGATGACGTTATTTTCTTCTTTGCTACTGATTTTTGGACTTGGTTACCTTAGATGACTAAACTCGAGTTGCGATGACACTTGTCGATACACAAAACTCGATCTTATATGACCGATATATGAGACGAAAGTTAAACTGAGACAACATTGATCGGCATAAAATCTGATCTGAAGCAAAAAAAAAAAAAAAAAAAAATATATATATATATATATATATATATATATATATATATATATACATAACACAAAGTAAAAAAAAAATAATTCAAACATGTAGAAATTTAATTAATTGACTTTATTCTAAATTGAATTACACCAAATTAAGTCCAACAAAAATCTCTCGGTCTCTTCCTGGTTCACATTCGCCTTTGCCAGATATCTCGGTGTTGTTTTGATTTGCCATTGAAACCTCATGGTAGTATTTTTTGTAGAAAGCATGCAAACTTTTGGGCTTAAGATATCATATATGGTTCCATAAGCCGGATGATGTCGAAAATTCAGATTGATAAATCAATAACTCTGAATCCTGTTACTATGAAACGATATCCTTTGGATCCATTTTTATGGGTGTTTTCTGCACTCGTTTAATTTGGATTGTTGGATTAGATTTGAACGGATCTGATTTTATAATACAAAAACCTCCCAAAATCATATAATTGACGGCCAGCCATCCAGATCTAATTGGACGATTCAAATTAACGAATGCAGATAATACCCATAAAAATGGGTCTAAAGAATACAATTCATGTTACTATGGATCTGGATAAATATTTGGAATGCCAGTGATTTGTACAATTGGAAGGGTTTGTATTTCAAATACTTAGAATGGGATAAAATTGTTGAAGCATTTTCTTTGTCAGAAAAAAATAGTACTAAAATACAATAGACCCCATGAGCTAATTTTTAGGCTTTAGGCCTTAAACTAATGACTTAATGAATCTTTGCTGAGGAAGGAACCCCAGTAATCTCTTATTTGGGATGCTCATTATTGTTCTACTTCTATATGAGGCATAAAAAATTTGGTAACTAAAATGAGATAAGAAATCCCTCTGGAGAGGTACTGGGTAATGGATTCTATTCTTCTACCGCGCGGTACCGCGCCTCGACCGCCAGATGGACAATCAGGAGGGTTTTAGATCTAGAGCACGAATCACGAAAAACTCGAACGATCCGAAAGCGTGCAGCGCGGTGTCGCGCGTCAGACGATCTCATTCCACTGGGTAATGCACTACTAGTCTGGCTCAGATCAAATCTGAATTATTTGTGACAAACAAAATTAGGCTTTCACAATTTGGAGCAGGGAGCTTGCTTTTCAGAACTGATTGCACTTTGTAGGGACTAGTTTGCATTTATGTATAGACATTGAAGATGTTTCATTTAAAACACTTTTATACCAAGTTGTTCAAAAATAATTTATTTGAATTGCTGACAAGATCTGAATCTATGGGCCATCCAAAGTAATCTTAATATGTTTAAAAAAAACAAACTGTTTCCTTTTTAATCCAAAAAATAATAATTGCAAAACCGGGATCTTTCTTTGTTCTATTTTATTTTTTGAATGATTCTAATGTCTAATAGACTAAGTATTGCTATTGTACTGGAGTCGCTTCTCTTTAGGCCTCTTCTATGTTGATTCAAAAGAGAAATGATGTTGTTAGCCTTTTAGGGATACTACAATGTTGAGGAAATATCATTTCTTGAGGTAATTGTTCTAGTTTTTCTTGGGCTCAACTTTTATTCATAAAATTTTCTCTGTTTTTCAGACTTTTAAAAAACTTCGTTTTAACTTGAAAAAAAAATTTGACATTAAGTTTTTGATAAAAAAAAATAGTTTTATCTTGTTTTCTACATTTTAACCATTTTAATTTGGATTAAACCGTTATTTTACTTAGTAAGTTCAAAATTGGGTGAGGTGATCTTTTAAACCGTTAAGCACACAAAGAAAATAGTTCCCTTATGTAAGTTCAAAATTATTATTATAATATTATTATTTGCTCTTTTGTTACTATAGTTGTACATTACTCCACTATCGCATATTTGAAATTAGTGACATATTTTTTCTTTAAACATTTAAAGTTGAAGACTTACTTTTATATATATTTTTAGAATATTCAAAATTCATTCAACTTTAGGAAACGCGATTTATTTTACTTAGCAGAACATTCTAAATTGAAGGGGAGCCCTGCAGAGGCGGATTTTTCAGGAGGGTTCAGCTGCACCCCTTGATTTAACGTTGCTCCGCCACTGGAGCCATGATGCAGTGGTAAAAATATTGTCTTGTGATCATAAAGTTACGAATTTGAATTATGAAAACAATCTTACACAGAAATACATAAAAATATTGCGTACAAGATCTGAAAATGATTCGACTTTTTTCGAACCCGCACAAGCAAAAGTTACGTCAGAACTGTCCCTTAACACTTCAAATTTCTTTTTCCTGTGGAAAAGTAGAAGAACACTTCCTAATTTCTAGTAGGTAAATATTTTCTGCTGCATCTTTTTTTGCACAAGAGGAATGTGTCTCAGTCGGATTCAGATTGGATGCTAGATCTCTAATGATATGAAATAAATAATTTTTGTATTTTTAAATCAGAAACGTCCGATTTTAATACGACTGATTCAAATTAAGACGCATCCTAAAAAAAAAATACACCAGAGAATATAATTCTGTCAATCTGTGCCTTAGCTATGTACCGAACATCATATTCAAGTTTATCCGACTATGAATAAATAATTTATTTCGAGACATGTCAAAAAAGGGTAATGTAATTATAGTATAATAACAAGTTCCGTGATGCGTTCGTGTACAAAAATGTTATACTCCTCATAAATTATTCGCCACATATTTCTAGATGAACTACATGTTAGGTTAATATGCCAAGTTTATTTATATATATGTTCAAAGCGGATAATAGCTTTAATAGAATCTAAATATTGAATGGTTCGATGAATAAATTGATTTCCAATTTTTTCGAATTATTTGCAAATAATTCTCATTTTCTCTAATTACACATAATTATACCAAAAAAAACAGGAGTTTTCATTTATAGAACTTACGAATTTATTATATGTAAATAAATTATTTTCTGAATTCTATTTGTATTATCGACTCGTGAATTTTAAACCTCGACAAATTTTTTAGAACGTTCATTTATAACTATGATGACGAATGATAAAGCAGACAAATGTTGTATCAAACAATTTATTTGTTTTGTTGATTTGCAAAATTATTTTGAATTTTATAACTATTTGTCTTTTGAGAACTTTTGCAGGTAATCATTAGGTGGAGTTTTGAAACTTCAAACCATCTCTGATGGATCTGAAAATGCTCCAATGCGAGCTAGTCCTGTACTGGCTGTAAATCTCGTCGTGAGCTTTCAACGCCACAAATAATGCTGAAATTGGAATTACGAGTCATAAATTATGAGAAATTAAAGAACAAACAATCAAGAAATATCTTAGTTAGATTCTTTATTTGCTTAATCAATTTAGAAATAAGGCTTGAGAAAAATTGTGTAAAGACCCAACCGAAATACCTCAAAAACAGAATCAACCGTTGTGTAACGATTGGTAACCGTCACAACAGTTTGTTCCAAATAAAATGCCTCAAAATATAAAAGTTGTATGTCCCGGTCAGAGACAACCGTTGGGCAACGATTCTGAACAGTTGCAACAGTTGATCTTTCAAACAGAAAATTAGCTAAGTCCATAACCGAGTTAGAGGAAACCGTTGGGCAACGATTGTCAAACCATCACATTGTGCTAAAAAATCGAATTTCAAGCTGTCGAAACTTGAGATTACATTGCCAACCGTCGTATGGTTTGTGAATCGTCACAACTCTTCGGGGTGACAAAAATTTTACCCTATATTTTATGGACCTATTTAAGGTGATTGCTCTCTTCTCTTTCTCTCTCTCTCGCCTCTTTCTAAACCTGAAACCTACAATAGCCGCCGAAACACCATTAGAGCCAAAATCTTGCAAAATTTATTGATAAATTCTGGAGCCTTTATACTCTAAATTGATCTATACTTGTGCGAGAGTTAGAAGATTATTTCTATCATTTTCGTGTGTTACTTTGAGTTATTCTTCAGATTTAGTCTCTAACCGTAGTGTTGCGAAGAGCTAGATTCCACCTTGTGTCTTTTGAATTCATTCTTCTACCGGTGTGTGTGAAGAAGATTAAATTATATTCTGTATTGAACTGTTTAAGTTATTGGAGTGAACATGTCTTGTTACAGCAAAGACGAGAGATCGAAGATGCGAAGACATAAACTACGTCGAAGGCATAGTCAAACTTTGTCAACATATCGCACGCCTCTATTTGTTCAATTCTTCTAACCTCTTTTCTATTTAATTTACTTGCATTTATTATTTGGAAATAATTAATTTGTTGAATTTACGCTCCAACAACTAGTAATTTATTAAGCTAAATTTATATTTACACTTCTCCACTTAATAGTTATATATACCAATTGAAAAGTGTGTTGATTGAATTATTAGAATTGTTTGAATTATTTAGTTAGTTGAATTTAGAAATTTACATTTTAGTTCCTCTATTAGTTAACAATTCTACTTAGTAATTAAAATTATATCCCTAGATGTTTCAACAATTCATTATTGATCAAGAACATTGAAATTGAGCAATTTGAAGAAGTAAAATGCTAAAAAGTAGAGGTGGCAAGTCGGGTTGGTAGAACGGATTTGGGTCGGGTCGGATTAGTTTGACTGTCGATAATAGTCGGGTTGCGGGTTGGGTCGAGTGAGGTTGGGTCGATTTTCAGGTCGTCAGGTGTCGACAAATTTTGGGTCATGGATCAGGTCGAATTTCGGGTCGCGTCGGTCTTTTTCGGGTAGGGCTGCATTGACAATTTTCTGGTCTTGGGTCAGGTCGGGTGAGATTGGGTCGGGTTCGGCCCAGGTTGCATCGACAACTTTCGAGTATTATTTTGACTTTTAAGTTCAATCAGACAATATCAGGCAACCTTATTGAATCGTGTTATTAAATCTTGACTTTCTCTGATGTTAATTTATTAGTAAAATTAGATTAGGATGTAGGTAATAGAGGATTACATAGATTTACAAGTTGTATAAAGTCAAGTCGGGTCGGGTCGGGCTGAGGTCCTCATGTGTCGCTCAATCTCGCGTTACAGGTGATCTCGAGATGAGTGAAGTCGGACTTGGGTCATCATGTGTTGCGCCATCTTAGATTCCGGATCGTCTCGAATCGGGTTGGGTTGGACTCGAGTCGCTCATGTGTCGTTTCGTCTCGGATTACGAATTATCTCGAGTCGGATCGGATTGGAATTGAATTAGTTTGACTTTTTGAGTATTGAATTGGATCGAGTTAAGGACAAGTCAGATTGGATTACAGCGCCTCTATACAAAAGCGAGCCATGGAGAAAAATGTTGGCTCGATCAATCACATCATTGATGGATACTTGAAAGTAGTTAAAAAATGAGAAGAGATTCAATATTTATGTTTATTTGTGTCCGTTGGATTTACTTTTATTCGAACTTTGATTTTAAAATATGAATTATTAGATTTTTTTAATCATCTCAATTACATGTCTATAAATCATAAAATTCTAACTTCTTTCGATAGCCATCAATATATGCGGTTAAATCGTCAAAAGTTAGATCGTTCATTCTGTTAGATGTTGATGACAGTTGAAATACAATTGGAATGATGCAATATTTTTTACGTATATAATATGATACATTTTATAATATTCAATGAATTTGTTCTGATATTTAAAATTTTAAGAAATATTTAATCAAAATCTAATGTTACTTTCATTTATGTGACACAAATAGTCATGAACATTGAATCTCTTCTGTTGAAAAATATTGGATGTTTATTTATCATATAGATTTTTTTCTTAATTTGACATTATTTAGAAATTAAAGCTTGCTACGTGGAGAGATGCCAAATTTTCAATAGGTAGGTAATATCACATTTTAACCCCGGAATCTACATTTAAATTATTTATCAATGATTTTGGTGCGAGCTGCTTTGTAAAGGCTTTATATATTCTCCCACCACTAGGTTTAAAAAAAATCCGGGCGAGTCTATCCGTTCGTGCTCGATTCGTGCCCGACTCGTACTCGTGCTCGGATCTGCCTAGATTCGCGAATCCCGGATCCACGGATCTATCACGGGTCGGATTGGTCCCAAATCCTCCAAACTCGTATAAACCCGTGGATCCGACCCGTAGATCCGTGCAAAAATTAAAAAAAATACAAAAAAATTCAGAAAAATTTGAAAAAATATATATTAAAATAATGTGCATTTTTAAATTCAAAAATTCGAAAAAAATTCAAAAAAAATTTAAAAAGTTGGACGGATCCGATCCGACCCGTCTGGACCCGCCCGAACCCTATCCGCTCGGGTTTATCACGAGTCGGGTTGGGGGTTTTGGGTTCGGACCCGTGCATACCCGCCCCGTCGTACCCGTGGATCCGGACAGGTCGGATCCACGGGTACCCGACCCACCCCGTTTTGAGAACCCTACCCACCACTTTGGTAATGCTTTGTGACTCCATAGTTCTTTGTTCTTGTCATTTTTCTTACTCATTTTCTTTTGACCATTGCTCAAAGCTAGGTATCTTTTCCGTTACAATGTGCACTAATTAACCTCTCCTTCAAAAAAAAAAAATCTTCTTAAAAAATATCACAAGAGGAAAAAGAGCGAAAAAAAAAAACATATTTTCAAGCTTTCATGTAAAAACAAAAAATATCCTTTAATAAATGTTCTGCATTATATCTTGTTGTTCCATCTCTTCTTGCATAACATATCACAGAAAAGTCGTCAGTGAATACTGATTGTAAATTCTACTAATTAAGAGAACAAACTAATATCCATTATGTTTCACAGTTCAAATATTCTAACTTAATTGAACACTCCGTTTTAGTGCAAAAAATACTCATTTAGGCAAATAGAGAACATGCATGCATGATAATTTATCTATGATATGGAATATATTTCATTTACACTCTTTTTAATCCTCTATCTATCCATGTTTGTGCTACACAGAGGCGGAGTTATTCAAGGGCAAGCTCGGGCAAATGTCCGGGCTTGATTTAAAAAAAACGTAAAATTTAGTGTATTTTTAATTATTTTTGTAGTGAAAATGAGTTTTTAGCGATATTTTAGTGAATTTTAATGAGTTTGTGCTCAGACTTTATCTCAATCTCAGTATCCGAACTTAGTTGCGTCCAGACTAAAATAACCTCTGAATCCGCCTCTGATGCTATATATATATATATATATACTCATTTAGGCAAATATAAACTCCATAGAGGTTTAGATACAAAATATACAATAGATAACGATAATGCCAATTTGCTATTGGGATTTTTTTTCCCCAATACTTGTCTAATAAAATTGTTTAATCGATATCTATGATTCTTTTTTATAAATGATTAAACTCTAACGTCGCCTCCTCGAAGACTTATAACAAAAGTATGAGTCTCAATTTTCGTAAATGAACATTTCGACCAAAGATATACATATATTTATTTTTAGCACTCTGAATTAAATTTCGTACAATATATATTAAGAGTTTGTAAATGAATATTAAATATATATTTCCGATTGATTTTTATTAATTATATAAATTCATAAAATAACGTTAGTACTTGGTATTATGACTTTGTTTATTTGTCGAGGTGTATGTATTAAGATTTTTTTTTATTAAGGACCCTTTTTATTATTAGAGGCTAGACATAACATACATTACAAATGTGATCTCTATCTAGTGTATTAAGGTCGAGAGGTTTAAATCAGATGAAAACAGTAGCAAATCGAGAGAGTGAAAGAGCAAGTTTATTAATATACGAGGATTACAAGTTACAAGAGAGAAAGAGTGAGAGAGAGAGCTAAGAAAAGATAATGTCTAGTCTTAAATCAAATCACAATTAGTCTCTAAGTAAGTTCCAACTCCTGTATTTATATGCCAGCACTTTATGAGATTCAAGTGGGTCACTCTTCTGCCGGGTCACATGTCTTGGCAGGCCGCATTTGGGCTTAAGTACGAGCTGACTATAGTGAGGCCTTATCAAAATGTCAAATTATTCTTCTCCGCTTTTTGTTGGGTCCGTTTGAACCGACGCGTGACCTTAGCGATAGCAACGGTGTCATTGACCATTGATGTTGGATTCCATGTCCGTATGGATTAAGACTTAAGTATTAAGTGTATGGCTTGACTGCAAAAAATTAAGTATTAAGACTTAGAGCATCTTCATCCCTGAAATTTTCAGGGTTTCTAATCTGACGTGGTAGTTTATAACTCAGTTTCAGGAATGTAACAGGATTTTTAATTCAGAAACTTTGATTGAGAGTTTCTTATTTAGAAACTTTGATTCAGGATTTATAAACTGTGACGTGTCAATATCATTGGTTAAAAAATTAACAAAAAATAGTTAGTTGATGATGTGACGATTAAAAAACTCTAATTGTAGTTTTAGGGATGTAAGAGTTTATAAACTAAAAAAGAATTAAGTTTCTTAATTTGATGTGGCATTGTTTAGAAACTCAAAGAGTTTCACGGATGGAGATGGTCTTAGTATTAAATTGTACAGTATGCATACAAGAAGTTCAGAAAATTACAATTAAGACCTGAAATGGTATCTATCAAAAGTTACAACATTCTTTTTTTTACCAATATTTTAAATGTTTTCTATATATATAAAAAAAAATAACTGGAATGGGGTGGCGCTAGGCGCTGATCTTGCTACATTTGTAGGGAAGCTGTTCTTCAGCCGGCGCGCAGTAGTTACGAACGATTTAGATTTTTTGCGCTGTAGGTTACAGACGGTTCAGATTTGATTCAGAGGATTTGATATATAAAATTTAGCTTGCACGAATCTCAATGCAAATTAAAAGTTGAAATTTGTTGCACAGCACGCACAGTATTTTTGCCGCGCGTCAGAAGATCTCATGGCCATTTGTAGTGGTGGACCCAATGGCATATATGCCTGGTTTCAAACAATGAAAAAGAAAGTACAGTAGAATATTGGTGAATAATCATAAACAAAATAATGACAATCTTGCTGATTTTATTAAGAAATTATCAACTTTAATTAGGTATCATCAACATATAAAATCTTTGGCTATTAAGAAATTATCAACTTCAGTTTGGAATTTATTTATGTATCGTTATCATATAAAAGCTTTGGCAATTAATGTTTAGTCATATTTGTGAATCATAGACCTAGCACGAATAATGATGAATTTCATTTCTCTACAAAAAAAAAATCCAAGTTTAAATTTCGCAAGACACAATAAAAAAATAATGACTGCAGAAATTCACAAGATTATATATTTTTTTTTATAAAAAACGTTAAATTACTTCTCCAACAAATAATGAAAATTATTTGGCAAATAGATAATACTGTTTCAAATACTTCTCAAAATCATGTCATTTTCAATATAAAAGAATGTTAAATTACTTCTCCAATAAATAATGCACATTATTTGGCAAAAACATCTGTTTTACTATTTTTATAAGGCAAAGAAAAGATCATGTCTTTTAATTTTGAGAATCAGCCTCAAGTACAGTGGGGAAAGCAACATCTTTTGTATAAAATGTTGTAGTATTGAACATTTTCTGAACATTTAAATTTAATATGGCTTGAAATCATTGTTGATTTTAATTTCTTTTGACAATTTACAAAACAAACAATGCATTAATATTTTGTACATTTTTTTATGAATGCAGGTTGTCACATAAGTACAAATTAGACACTTAATCAAGTGTTAAAAATTTGGAGAAGATTAAATTGAATAAAACTTGAAAATAGCTCCAAAATGTTGTTTCTATACCAGCCGTTACGACGCTAGAGGCCAGCGACTTGACGTATCACTAGAAGCTGTGAGGAAAAGATTGACCGAGACACCTGTTGTGGCGACGCGTCTGGCTAGCGATATGTTTCTCAACCCATCCGTCACGTCGCAAGAGACTAGTGACATGACGGGTCGCTAGAAGAGGTGTTGACCTTGTCAGTAAGACAAGCTCAAACCTGACAAACCCTTGTACTTTTCGACCCGTCATAACGGTCACCGTTAGCGACATGACGGGTCGAAGCGCCAGAACAAATTTGGAGTTGTTCTCCTATATATCTTGATATAAATTTTTTGAAAGAAATCAGGGAACCACTGTACAAGAATTCGAGCAATCTAAAAAAGTTGAAATATTCTTCTCCAAGCATTCAAGAGCTCAACTAGTGATTAGAGATAGTCTTGATTGATTTTAGTATAGCTAATTTCTCTTACTTGGGTGTTGATTCGTGTGTGATCTTAGTGCGAGATTTGTGTGTGATCTCATTTGTTTTGACTTGATCCGTGGAGGATCATGACATGTGGAGGATATATTCTAGTAAACACTATGGGTCTGTTTGGCAAGTGCATTTTTAACTCGAATAGTGGAATAGCATACTATTCTAGTTCATAGATAGTGCCAAACACAAATTTAAGTTTTCGGAATAGTGCAAAATTATGCTATTCCACTAAACCAACCAATAGGTGGTTTAGCGGATTAGCAATTGTGGAATAGCAATTAGTATTTGATTGTGTAGTATTATATTTAGTAATTAATAATATTTTATTATATATCACCGTGTTTATTATTTAATTTTACTATTACTGAATATAACAAATATTATTACGTTATTATGTTATTATTATTATTTTTTATTCTTATTATTATTATTTTATTGTATTTTAATATTTCATCATTATTATTATTATTAATATTATTATTGTTATTATTATTTATTATTAGTATTATAATATTTCATCATTATTATTATTTTATTATTATTTATGATAATTATTATTATATTATTATTAATATATATTTTATTATTATTATTATTATTTTTATTATTTCATTATTATTATTTATTAGTATTATAATATTCATTATTATTATTTTTTATTCATTATTTATTATTATTGTTATTATTATTTATTATTCATATTATAATATTTCATCATTATTATTATTTTTATTATTATTTATGATAATTATTATTATAATTTATTATATATTTTATTATCATTCTTATTTATTATTATTATTATTATTATTATTATTATTATTATTATTATTTTATTCATTATTTATTATTATTTATTATTATTATTATTATTATTATTATTATTATTATTATTATTATTTATTATTAGTATTATAATATTTCATCATTATTAATATTTTATTATTATTTATGATAATATTATTATATTATTATATATTTTATTATTTTTCATATTTTTTATTATTATTATTATTTTATTAGTATTAGAATATTTCATCATTATTATTATCATTTTATTCATTATTATTTATTATTATTTTTTATTAGTATTATAATATTTCATCATCATTATTATTATTTTGTTCATTATTTATTATTATTTATTATTATTATTATTTATTATTAGTATTATAATATTTCATCATTATTAATATTTTATTATTATTTATGATAATAATTATTATATATTTTATTATTTTTCATATTTATTATTATTATTATTATTTTAATAGTATTATAATATTTCATCATTATTATTATTATTTTATTCATTATTATTTATTATATTATTTATTATTAGTATTATAATATTTCATCATTATTATTATTTATGATAATAATTATTATATATTTTTAATATTATTCTTATTATTACTATTTATTATTAGGATTATTATTATGATTTTATTAGTATTATAATATTTCATCATCATTATTATTATTTTATTATTATTTATCATTATTTGTTATTTATTATTATTTTTATTAGGATTACGATATTTCATTATTATTATTATTATTATTTTATTATTATAATCGTCAATTTTATTATTTTTATTTATTCTGAAAAATAATGCATATTATTGTTAATTTATTATATTATTTAGTTTATTATTGTTATCATTACTATATTATATCATAATCATTATTATTATCATAATTATCAATATTTCTACTATTCCAATTAACACTTGCCAAACGATAATTTTGCTCTTCGGAATAGTCAAGAATACCACTCTTCTACCACTCTTCCAAAATTACACTATTCTAAAAACTATTCTACTTTTACCACTATTCTAGTGCTATTCATTGATTTGCCAAACGGACCCTATTGTTTTAGTATATTCGGTCCCAAAGTTGGTAGTGGGTGTTCTCATGGATGTAGGAAAACTTAACGATCAAACCACATTATATCTTGTGTCAATTTCTCTAAATCCTTACTCTCTCTACTTTTCTTGTTTGATTTGAGCTAGTGTTGCTTTATTCTTGTATTGTGAATTGCTGAGGAAAGATCTTGGATATTGAATTGAATTGTTAGCTTATGCATTTGTACTCGAATTGAATTGATAATTTTCCTCTTTTAGAGGCCTAGCATTCTACATTGTGATAATAGAGCGGGCACCGCCTAGAAATTTTGAATTGATTAGAAAAACTTACCAAAATGGATAAAGTTTGAGAAGGATTTGATTGAACCTCAATTTTAGAGAAAGAAGGTGTTAGTTTCAACTACTGGAAGAAGGTCGTGAAAGACTATTTGACAAATCATGAAGTGCTTTACACAATTGATAAGAGTGTCTTTAGTCTCAACAAAAACTCTGGCAACCAAGACAATGACTATGCTATCAATTTTATATTAAATTTTGTTAATGAAATTTTGGAGAAAAGTCTTGTTGAACCAAATTTTGCACATGAGTTGTGAAATAGGAGAGATTTGACAACAAATTTGTTGATTTTCAGTAGATTGATTATTATTATTTTAGACTTAACTATTTTCTTCAAATTAATCTAATATCTAATATATACAGTCCAAAAAAAAATCAAGGAATTCCTATACAATAACAATCATAAATGGAAAAACTTATTGTTTGAAGTACAAATATCTTTATCTGAAAGCAAAAGTACTAATTTTCAGAAGTTTTCTCGGTCTTCGTGATGACAATAATGACATTGATCTCCCAATTTCTTTTCTATTATTTCTTAATGGGCGGATTAGTGAGAAAAAGATATCAATTCAAAGGGTGAAGTTATCGTGCATGCGCATGTATCGTATTTGTGTATCTGAACTCTCTCTCCGATGTGCATCGAGATTCGATGTGTACGAATTTTCACAAATCTCAATGCGCATCAGAAAGTCCAGATGCGCAAACACCATAATTTTGCTCTCAATTCAATTATCATAGCTAATCAGATATTTATTACTTCTGAGGCAATCTATGAGATCAATATAGTGACTCTGGTCCATCGAAATTTTCATCAAAATTCTGATGTATCATTTAGCAAATTTGTAAATGAAACTGCTTCATAAAACAAATATTTAAATATTCTAACAATACTTCATTCCGATTATAAATATTACTTCGTTCTAGTGATAAAGGCAAATGCCAATGTGTAGATGGTCACAACTTGAAAACTCAAATGAATATATTCTTATAAATATTTAAACCGGAAAACTTCATTCCCATTATCTAAAAAAATGACAAGAATAAACAGTAGTCACACGGCTGGTTAGTGGTTACATATGAAACATAGGCTATTAAAATGGTCTACAATCTCACATACCATAGTTTATCCTAGTTAATCCTTTCAAAAAGTTGTACAAATCAATCCCCACGCCACCGGATCCGAATCCGCTGTAGAGTAGTACCGCGCTACAGCAAATAAACGATTTGGATCGACCATCTGCGATGAAAATTTAGAAGCATTTATACTTTGATAAGAATCTTGATGCAATCAGTGAAAATCGGACGGTCCAAATGCTGCGCTACACCGTCTCGCGCAGCACCAGATCCGGTTCCCACCCCACCTCACCACTTATTTGTTTATTTATTTTAATAAATTGGGTTAAGCTGAGCCCCACCAATTTCATTGATATGACAAATCCTTTATTAGTTTATCATCTTATATTTGTATGAAAAGTTTGGCTTAAGTCAGCTTCCGACTTGCTAATCGTAGTTTAACTACATTTTGTGGCAAATCGTAATTGCAAATGGTGGCAAATCGCAATTGGCTATGAATAAAAAATAATCGTTACCTCAAGCCCTCAACCAATACCATGCCATGGACCATGGTGAGAACTTTACGCCAAGCCCATTTATTATTTATTAGCACAGCAGACTTTGATTGGTATCTCAAAACCATGTTCCACAATAAGATCTCGATGATTGATGTCAGGACAGATGAATGTACATTTTTTTTTTTTGAGAAAACAGATGAATTATGCATACTTATAATGCATATTAAATTTGAATTTTCACGAATTGTTTTTTTCTCTTTTTTCACTGAGAATATATTGAATTCAAAAATAAAAAATCGATAAAATATTAGAATTAAAATAAGGCTACATATAACTAATTATTTAAAAAGTTTGTTTGTTCATTAAAAAAAAAGAGCCTTTGCAAAATGATAAATTGGTTTGGAGTTTGGATAAACATCTTTAGTGTTACTGTTATTGTTTGCTAAAATATGATAGTATTTCAAATTTAAATTTTAAAATCTTGAAAATTAAAATTAAATTTTCTTTAAGAC